>JAUTBQ010175478.1:0-25278 GCA_032361185.1 Lepetodrilus ovalis
TCAATGAATTTAAGTGCGTCTTCCTCAAGATTATCAGAGGGATAACCATGCAAACCATCTTTAGTAATTGTAGCATCAAATGCGTTGGCGACTAAAGCTTGTTCCGCCTGCACCTTTGTTCCATCTGTTGCCGCAGTAACCATCGAAAGGCTAATGCCTTGCTTTTTAGACCAATACTGCATGTCTTCAAGCTGTGGATCGAGGCTCAAGAAACCTTTGATATTACCATAAACCAAGGGCTTAAAGCCCATTGCGCGAGCATTTTCAGCCAGAGCTGCCAAGCAACCTGGCTGGTCACCTTCGGCTTCAGACAACAAGCCTCGTTCTGCAAAGTAACTACCACAAGTCACTTGAAACAAAGCATTCATAGTGACTACGGGTAAGGATGCTTGAAAGGCGGCTTGAGTCACATTAGACGCATGTAAAGCATCACCACACACTTCAACAATCACATCAGAGTGATCAATAAGCTCTTCAATAGAATGAGTGAGAATATCTTGGCGTGGAAATTCGGTGCAAGTTTTTATATCTCTGCGTGTCAATACTTTCACAGCAGTGTAATGAGTCGTATGTTGCAGAAGCCGAGTCAGCCCACGGGAGTTATATCCCGTACCGACAATACCTATTTTAATGGGTTTATTCATTGGAATTTATTGTTATTGTGACTTTGTTGAAAATATATATTTATCATTCTTTCGTATAAAGTTCTTATTATGCAATTATTTAGTTGAATGCATCATTTAAAACGCAGTATCCAATAATTTATTCGATATATTAAAGGAAAAACCCCTCAAACTCTCGTGTATGATAATTAACCAGCACGCTTAATACGAGATCAAAGGAATGGCTCATTATACCCCCAGAACACTTGCGCAAGCATTAAATCATGATGTTCTGCTCAGACAGTTTATCCTTTGTAAAGAACTCACCCATATTCCCAAAGGCTGGAGAATAGAATCCATTGCAAATTTCTGGATTGGGATACATCCTGATCTTCCTGTAAGCACTATAACCTTTGCGAATCAATCCAATGATTTAAAAGGCTATATGCTAGGTTATGTTATAGACCCGTTAAGCTATCAGTATAATTCACCACATATAGAATCACAGGCACAAGGGCAAGATGATTATGCCGCTATAGAATCCTATCTCCACCGACTAAGCGGACGTTTTATTTGTATTGTTAGTGATGAAAAGGATAGCAGAATCTACCTTGATGCTTCAGGCTCTTTTTCTATGGTTTATAGTGCAGAGCAAGAAATAGCAGCAGCTTCATCCATGCTTATACCTTATGCAGGTGTTGTTGATGATGATACACATCTGATAACAGCATTGCGTGTTGATAAAAGAAATAATATTTACCCCTTTGGTTTAACCTCAAGAAAGAAGATTAAGCGCCTATTACCTAACCACTATCTTGATTTAACAACGTGGGATATCACCCGTCATTGGCCTTATGAATCTTTTATTAACACTCGTGAAACAGATGATATAGCAGATCAAATTGGCAATATTATGGAAAAAACCATAGGTACTGTCATGCTGCAAGGCTTTCATCCTTATATGTCATTGACAGCGGGGGTTGATTCAAGAACCTTATTAGCTTGTGCGAAGCGTTGGAAAAGTAAAATTCGCTTCTTTACTTGGGATCTCCCAGATAATGATGCACAGCTTGATGTAGATATTGCCACACAGCTAGCAGCAGAGCACAAGCTGGATTATAGGTGTTATCCTTTTGAATCTGCGAATAAGAAGGATGGTACAGAATGGCTGTATCGCACCTCTCTTTCTGTTGGAGAAATGCGTGGTCGTAGTTTATGTTCAACAATCAATACGATGGATAGCCATCAGCCATACTTCGCTGGAAATGTCAGTGAAGTGAGCAGGGGAGTTTACTGGAATAATGAAGAAGAAAAATTATCAGAGTTAACCGCCGAAGAACTCACAAAGCGCATAGGTGCACCTAATGAATCTGCCATTTTAGTGGCCGCGGAAGCATGGCTACAAAGCCTGCCAAATATGAGCATCAGTGAAAAACTAGATTTAGCCTATCTTGAACAAAGAGTAGGGTGCTGGGCAAGTGAAATTGCACATGGACATGCAGGCGGACCTTTTCATATTTACCCATTTTCAAATCGAATGATATTTGAATTAATGCTGCAATCACCCAGTGACTTTCATTATAGAAAGAGCAAGAGTGTGATTAAAGAAGTGATAAAGATAAAAATGCCAGAGCTCATGAACCTTGGATTTAATGGCGGTAATATCAGAATTTAAGGCTCAGGATTCTGCTTTAAACAAATACCGCATAGGTCGTAACAATACATTACTTGAGTCTGAAAAATACTGATAAGGGTGATTGATTAACTTCCCAAAACGCCTTTGCCATAAAGGTCTGGTAAGTTGTTCATAGGACTCATCTAATGAAATTAGCGCGGTTGTAGGTGGAATGCCTTTACTAAAGGTAACAAGATCCATTGTTCTACGATGATAGAGTAAAGAATCTCTTATTAGCATTAACAACACATCTATTTGCTTCTGGGCTTGCCATGCACGAGTTGAGATGAAAAATGAAAGGACCTTATCAAGGCTGCTGGATAAATTCTTTGATTCAAATAGCTTATCTAGACTGAAAGTTGTTTTACCAAAAAGACTAATGGCGGTTTTGGCAGTTACTTCTGTATCGGTAAACAAGAGTAGAGATGAAAAATCGGATAAGTCGGGTTTGGAGACTAAATCTTTTGAGTTTTCACTGACATAATAAATTGCCAGAATATCAGCGTAGTCTTGCTGTATTTCGGCTACGGATTGTAAAGACTGAGTATCATCACAAATAACAATATCGTAAAAAAGTAGCTGAGAAAGCAACTGCTCATTATCTTTATAGCCGAATAATAAGTCTTTCTTTATAGACAAATGTTTATATTTATTAAAGGTTTTTTTAAGCTCTTCTTCTTTCACTAAAATATGCACATTGAGCTGTGCATTTTTCATTGCATTTGCTAACGGTAGAAAACGATCTAGCAGCGTGTCATTTTCAAGGGAATCAACAACAATACAAAGAGAATAACGATCAAAACTTGCTGAAGCATTCAAACTAGAGCGAAAAACCTCAAAGGCAGTTGCGCCTCTTAATGCATGAAGCTCTGGACAATTTGAAACAATTTTGGCGCTTTCGGTATAACGCTCTAGCGTATGTTTATTATAAAAATTTGTCTGCCAGTTACTGGTTTCTCTGCTCGCCTCATTAAGGCTTTTTGCCTTGCTATGGTAAACGAAGGTGTCATCAGCAACGGCTGATAAAAACCCTGCATCGGCGGCTCTAAAGCAATAATCTAACTCGCTGCCCATACCCGTGGCAAAATTCTCAATATCAATAATGCCGATCGCATCAATAACCTCGCGTTTAATAAACTGACAGAAGCCATGAATATACGGAATGGTAGGGTAGATTGAGTGAGAACATGACTGAAGCAGTTCAGCAAAGGCATCGACTTCTTCATGTAGGGGGAAATTGATTGTACTAGCAACAGTGCTATTAGGAATAAAGGGAACGGATTGCCAGATGCCTGCATTTGTCATTGCACCGACAACGCCAATCTTAGGATCACTCTCAGCGCATCGAATCAACCCTTGTAACCAGCCTTTGCTTACAATGGTGTCACTATTAAGCATAATGACATACGCCGCTGTAGACGCATTAAAGCCTGTATTGGCTGCACCCGAGTAGCCTGTATTCGCTTCGTGCTCTATAAGGTTGATGCAGTTTTCCTGATCAGCGAGTGTACGCAGATAAGCACTGGTTTCTTCGCCTGATTTATCATTGACGATAATGAGCCTAAGCTCAAAATTATCTTTATTAGCGAGAACAGAATTAACGCAGTGCTGCACATCTTCAAGTGCATTATATACAGGAATAATAATGTCTATATTATTAATAGCCATAGTTATTTTCTTTTTATTGTGAGGTAACAGCAAACGAGGGCAGTATACCGCTATGTTAATTAAACCGCCAATAAATAGCGATTAGCTTCCAATATCCCCTAATTAAAAATGCTGGAAGTCTTATTTTAAGTTTATTTTTATTATAAAAAGAGAGAATATTTCCCTTGTTTTCCAAGACATAATGCTGACAGGCAGATAAATAAAAAAGTCTGATATGTTGTTTAAGGAAAGACTCTTTAGCCGTTAGCCTACTTAACTGTAGGTGCCCGAGTATTTTCTTTCTCGGCTGCTTAGAAATTCGGTCATCACCACCTATGTTAAAACGATAAGTAATATCAGGGCGGCTTCGTAAGTTTTCGGCATGTTTAAGTGCATCGATATACATTTGCCAGTCTTGGCAGGAGGCAAAATTCATAAATGTAATCGGTGTTAATACTTTGCGTGAAAAAGTCACTCCACCCAAAGGTCCAATGCAATTTTGATAAATAATCTTCTTTCTAATACGATTAATGTGTCCTGCATTTTGATGAAATATCCTTGAATAATGAAGCGATGGTTCATGACTATCGGGTTTATTAACAACGCGCCCTGTCACTAATAAATCTGTTTCAGGGTGATTATCAAGTTCATCCAGTAAACTCATCAACCAATCATCAGTAATGGAATCATCAGAATCATGAAAATGAATAAAGCGTGCTGAAGAAAGCTTAAAACCACATGCTCTGGAATAGGGCGCACCGCTGTTTTTAGAGTTACGCATCAGCTGGCAAGCAAAAGGAAGTGTTGGAATCTCTATCGCTATGGGAGAATGATCATCAACGACAATAATTTCCACTAAAGAAGCTACATCGTGTTTAACAATAGAAGCTGCCAAGTCATTAAGAAGAATATCCAGTGTGTCCTGCCTTTTGTAAGCAGGAATAATGATACTCAGTAATAATGGATCTGTTGTTTTTTTCATAGGAGTTGGTTGTGTTTTTCTTTGCGCGCTTCGTGTCCTTCGTGGTTTCAAATGCTGTTAAGTCTCTCTTCTAATGCTTTAATATTCATCGCTCCCTCTGAATTACCTTCGTAAGCTATAAATTCAAAGGCATTTCCCATTAAAGCCAGCGCCCCTTGCTGCATCGCTAACATACGGGTATTTCGTGGATCACCAAGGTCAATAATGAAAGCATCTTTTTGTGTAAATAAACTATTATGTAAAGCACTACCTGAAAACCCAGCCATCACTTTGCAGTTAGCATAAAGTGAAAGCTGCTCTTCAATAGGAAGCTTTTCTGGATAAATAATATCAAACCCTTGCTTCTTAAACACCGTTTCAACCGCCGAGATATTCTTAACCCGTTGATAATCTATATCAGAGCGTGATAAAAATAGCTTACTTATAGGTTTTTTCTCATTGATAAAAGGCTCGCGGATTTTCTCGTACAGCGGCTTAATATGTGTATTCACTTTGCTATTAATAACCCACCCTTGTTCTGGAATCGTTATTTTCTCAAAGTAACAGGGTTTGCTTAAGGGTTGAATAATAGGCTGTTGTATTCCAAGCAACTCCATAAAGAAGCGCTGATAAGGCTTGATCGGTGTTCCAGAGCCAAAGATAAAAGGGTAAGCAACTAGCCTATCATAATCAGAAATCTTGTTTGCTAACCAAAGGCGTGACAGTGTTTCAGTAATGAAATGCCCATAATGCCCCATCCATGATCCCAGATATAAGCTATGCCCAGAGAGCTTACGCGTGAATAGGCGCATGGGAGGTTTAAGATTTGCAGGATTAAAGCTGGCAACATGATCACCCCCTAGCCCACCGATACGTTCTGACAAGCTAATCTTTTCACCTTCAGCACCATAAATACAGCCTGAGGTAAATGATCGGCAGTGAGCATGTCATTGAGGAATAGCAGCACTCATATCCTCTGCTTTAATAAGATTAAAGCCACTGGAAAAGGCATTCTCCAAGGTTATAATGTCTAGTGGAGCTTGAACAAGCAGCGGACTTTTATTCATCTGGAAGTATAGATTTTACGGGTGATAATGCTCTAATAAGCGTAGAAAATGTTTCAGCACGCTGTTTAAAAGTATGATTCTCACGCACATATTTCATTCCTGCCAATGCCATTGCACGACGCTCTTCTGGGTTCTTTAAATAATGCTCAATGGCCGTTTTTAAATCCTCTTTCGTATCATAACAATGAACATACTTATCTAGGTCGCCCATTGCTTTTACCCTATCCGTCATTATAAAAGCACCACAGGCCAGCCCATCAAACAAGCGATTAGAGACAAAACCCTGCTCACGCATATCATCCCAATGGTCATTTAACAAAATATCAGCAGCGCCATAATGGCGATATAAGCTATCGTTCGGAATATGATCGCCTTTGATATGCTGCTCAGGAATTAGATCTTTCCAATACTGACCATAAACAGCAAGGTTATAATCCGTAGGCAAAAGGTCTTTTAGAATTTTACGATAAATCTGTCGAGAGTTACCAATGAACAAGAGTTGTTGCTGGTGTGCTTCTTTCTCCTTGTCATCAGGCTCATAAAAACGTTCTGGGTCTGTGCATTGCAATAGTGAGGAAACAGGAACGTTTACCTGATCCGCAATCTTCTTCGCCCAAATATCTGATGCAATGCAAATATGGTCATACTCTTCATATTCTTCTAACGTGACGCTTTCAGGGTGAGAAATATTCCACATAATATTCAGCTGATGAGGCTTTAGGGTATAGCGACTTAGCCCTCTAAACACAATAACGACATCACACTCAAAGCCCTCATCATTATCCCATTCGCATAAAACCTGTAGCAATACACGATAGCCAAGCGCTTCTAACTGTCGCTGTAATAGCACCGCCATATGATAATCGCCCCAGCTAAAAGAACGCTCCCACGTTGGGGCTGGGATTTTAATGGCTATGGAGGGGGATAAGAATTGTTGAGAGAACACATCACGCAGTTGTTTAGCTCGATGGACATAAGTATGTTGCTGGGTAATCATTTGCTTTAGCTCGGCTACTTTTTCCTCTCGTGCAGTTTCATTTTTTAAATAAAAATCAAGAAGCTTGTCTAGCTCCGCAGAAGTGGAATAGCTGGGTAATGCACCTGTAAAAAGCTCGTTAGCCCCTTTCTTGCCATTAGTAATCACCAAAGCACCACTCATAATCGCATCAAAAACACGGCTATTGACTGAGCCAAACGGTTTAGTCACATGGTTCGCATCATCAATTACAATTTTGGTGTGATGATAAACACAGGGGATTTTTTCATAAGCAATAAATCCCTTGTGATAAGGCTTAAACTTATCAAACTGTTCCCAGTTTGCACCATAAATATGCACAACGTACTTCTCTAAAGCCGCCTCACTCAAGCCCTGCATAATATCTCTATCAGCATTCCAATAGCTGCCTGTAAAGCAAATGTCACTTGTATAAGTATCGGCTGTATTACAATCGGGTGCTTGTTCAAATCTAGAAGGCTGAGTCGCAAGCGGGAAAAGCTGAGGAGACTGTCGGCTATGTTGCTGAATATAATCACAAGCCGCCTTGCTTGATGCTAGAACTACATCATATTGATCAAAGTAGGGCGCTTCACACCAACGCTCAAACCAGTTACGCGCCCAAGCTATGGCGAACAAGCGCTTCTTGCGCTCAGGAAGCAAACTTAAATCATAAGCATCAAGCAAGCTTAGTAATGCATCTGCCTCTTCAGGGACGGAATACCACTCATCTTTCTTACGACTTAAATAAATAATCTTCCAGCCCAAGCCCTCTAAAGAAGCTGCTATTTCTTGCGCTGTAAAATAATCACCCGCCGTTACGTCTTTGCCATGATCGGTTACTGCAATAGCCAGTGTTAGAGGTGTCTCAGCATAGAGATGAGAATCACCTGTTATCTTCTCCTGCCAGTAAGCCCGTTTAATATGCGGAAACCACTTTGATTGGAAAATACTAAGGTTCTGCGCACGTCTTGCTGCACCATCCTCTTTCTTCTCTTTGCTTTGTGTACCAAACTCATGGTGAAACAAAACACTATTAGCACAATAATGATTTTCATAACCTGCCTGTAATAACTTCAGCCCAAGATCAACATCTTCGCCACCATAATTATAGACCTCATCCAAACCACCCACTTCAAGATAACGGTCTTTAGGGATTAACAAACAAGCGGCTGTTAATGCGCTTTTACGCTCACTAACCATCACACTGCTATCTGTAATAGCTAGCCCTTTGCCAACATTATACGGGCGAAAAATAGCACCTTCATACTGATAAGCAATGCCTGCATGTTGAATGCAACAGCTCATTTTCTTATATTTTTTAAAAGGAAGCTTAAACAGTGGAGGCTTGATATAAGGGTAAACTAGCCTTGCGCCTACTGAGCCAATATTCTGTATGCTTTTAGCACTCTGTAATAAATAATGCAGCCAGCCTTGCAACGGTTCAATATCATTATTCATCAACACAATATAGCGGCCCTTTGCAATAGCAACGCCTTGATTATTAGCTTTTGAAAATGATGCATTAATATCATTTTCAATAAGCTGTAACTCAAATTGATCCTTCACTTCATTTAATAAAGCAACAGAGCGATCCGTTGAAGCATTATCAACAACAATAACTTCATAAGAAATTCCAACCGTATGCTTAAGTAACGCAGGAAACAGTGTTTGCAGGTGACCATAACCATTACGATTAACGATAATAATAGAAACTAGCGGTATACAATTGCTGGTTTCAATAACAGGTAGTTTGCGTTGGCTAAGTTGGTCAAGTAATTGTTGGCAGGGAGTCATGGATGAAGGTACATTGATAGTGGTTTTTTGTTATGGCTGAACAGAAAAAACAGCATTATATCGTAAATAGTCTTGGTATTTGTGCTTCACCATTTGTCAGAAAAAATGAGTGCTATTTATACAGTTCTGTATGTTTTACTCATCCTCTTAATCTTTCTTACTACTTTAAGTATGCTGTAAGAAACACGTATTTATCATTATATTTTTTATAAAATTATAGTAAATATTGGTATGTAAAGACACCAAAAAAATAAGATCACAGCATGACGTTAGTCGGCTTATTATAGCCATTACTAATATTTATGGTTACAATGCTGGCTCTATATTCCACAGACCCAAATACAGAGTATAGAAACCCAATAATAATAAAAACAATAAGAATGCAGGGGAGTGTCATGCAGTATAAAAATAAATTTACGTTATCAATATTTCTTTTGATAGTATCAAATCTCGTTGCTTGTAACGAAGCCGTTGTTGATCCAAAGCCCGTTTCTGGAAGCCTAATCACTGTCGAAGGTAAAATGATACTCGATGATGATACGAATGGTCACGAATTCAAAGTTGGTGATAATAGTACGCTTGACTGTAACGGTCATATCATTAAAGCCACAGGCGATGAAGCAGCCAGAACCGATACCGCAATTGTATTATCAGGTAACAATTCAGCAGTTATCAATTGTATTATTGATGGTTACATAACGGGCATTAGAGTCGGCAGTAAAATCAAAACAAAGAAAATCTTGCAGCTTAAAGATCTAGATAGAGAAGAAGCACTACTCCATATCGAGAAATTAAGCGGTGCTGCTACTCGCGATAAGCTGATTAAAAATAATACGTTCAAGAATATTGTAAGAACACCTGTTTACGTGCAGATGTTTAACCAGTACACAACCATAGAAAACAACCAGTTTATAGACGCAGGAAGAATGGCAATCTATCTAGATACCTACTCAGCGTATACAACGATTACCGACAATACTATCGAAGGTTCTGGTTACAATCACTCATCTGGTAGAGAAGGCATTGCCATTGATGCTTCAAGTAATAACACCATTCTCAGAAACAAGATTTCAGGCAGCAAGCTAGCAGGTATTACTCTTTATAAAAATTGCGGTGAGAAAGGGCTTCCAAGATTTCTCGGTGCTAATAATAACGTCATTAGTGATAATCATTTTAAGGATGAAACAAAAGGCGTTTGGATAGCTTCTCGTGCTGATAGAGCGCGCTATCCTGATTGTATTGATACACCGATTTATGGCAACGTCGCAAGAGATATTGCGCAATACAATACGGTTTCAAATAACACGTATGAAAGCACAGATGTAGCAGTTGATATACGTGATAACAACAATATTGTGACAGCTAATGTACTCAATAAAGCGGTTATTCTTGAAGGCTCTCAAACGCGAGAAATTGCAGGTGATCCAGTAACGGCGAATCAGATTCAGGATAATTATTAAAACAGCCTGATTTTTTGTCTGATTAAACAGCCTCTGAAAAATTAATCGTATTTTGATTAATATTTTCAGAGGTTTTTTTTGTGCGTTTGCTTTTGACATATAGAAAGAAGCATTTATTCACAATACGTATCAGCTGTGTATATAACACGATCCAATGTGGTGATTAAACAGGTGACTATTAAAGAGGTTTTTGAGTAATAAAAGTACCTAATCGCTGAACCTCAGCATGTTCATGTGACATAGTATCAAGGGTCACCTGATATCCAATACTAACAAGATGATCTATCGTATCTGCTCCAAAATCGGTGTAAACCAATGATTTACCGCCTATTCCATTACCATGATAATGAGGCTCTTCAATATGCACATCCTCATTTGTCGAAGTGTCCACCCTATATTTCGTTTTAGCAGGTAAAGGAAGATGAATGGGAATTGAAAATATGTGACAGCCACCAGGTTTAAGCACCCGATATATCTCCTCAAAAGCAACCCAAGGTTTGCGTACATGCTCCATAATGTCGGAAGATAAAATAAGGTCAAACTGATTACTTGCGAATGTCAGCTTTTCTAGAGACTGGCACTGAATTCCATCTTTGAATTGTCCCGTTTCAATATCATCCCAATAAAATGAATTATCATAATGATTGAAATCTGCAAATAGCTCTCTAAAAGGGCCGATCAATCCAGGCTCATAGATATGAAATTTAGAAAACGCCTTGTCTTTAGCTAACTCAGTCAAGCTAATATCAGCATTGGGGGATAATATTTTAATAATTGAGCTGGCTTGCCCCCGATAACGTAGAGATGACTGGCAAGTAGGGCATCGATACCCTTCTCTAAAAGAAGGATTGTTCTTCTCAAAATTACCATGGTAGCCACAAATTGAGCAATTACCAATATACGACTCTTTATCCATTAAGCACCCTCCATATTCAAGATTGTTATGCCTTTATTTAGTATCAAACAAACGGTTGATGATATTTAAGTAAAGCTCCCCAACATCATCATTGCTATTATTATCAAAAAGCTGACCAGAGTATAATGCATGGTCTGACAGTAGCTCGTTAAGCTGTGCTAAGAAATCATCTCTAGACTTAGCAACCCTAAGCAACGGTTCATCCATTGGCAAGCCTGGTAAGCTGGTTGTTAGGCTCATCATTCCCAGTTTCTTATACATCTTCAACTTTATTGGGTCCATGAATCTAGAAATACTATCTTCAGCATGAGGAATAACCGCAAAATTCACATACTGCAATAAGCGTAACAACTGCTTTTCGTTAATTACGCCATGATAAACACAGTTCTTATTTTGCAACAATTTCTGCATTTCCTCAGCGCGTCGAACCGTTGAGCCAACAATATGCAAATATCCATTATGCTCAGCCAATGCCTCACAAATATCACCAAACAACTGCCAATCAATCCGATCATTCATATTGCCAGAATAGATAAGATTGATTTCATTATCTCGGATATTTCTTGTGAATGAAACGCTCTCAGGCAACGTATACCAATTAGGAATCACCTTTGGCTCTACATGATTAAGGAAGCTTAACCCCTTAAAGTATTTAATGTTTTCTGGAGAGTTTGAGACCACCTCATCAGCAATCGCAAGCAAGTCGTAATACTGCTTAAGCCCGTCAACACGTTTTTTGGGCTGAGAAATCCACTTAATCTGATTGTCTACCAAATCAACAATGGTTTTATATTCACTAATGATGCCAATAAGTTGGTTAAATACTTCGTGTAAGGGAAATAAAATAAAGACAGAGTTACTTGGATTAATATTTTCAGTGGTCAAAAAACAGCGAAATCTCTCATCAAACGAGTTCCAGCCATTTTGTTCTCTAAATGGCAACAAGCGGTATTCCACACCATCCATAGAGTAGTGATACAACTTTTGCGATAGCACATCATTAATAATGACTGTCGAATTATCAAACTGCTGCTTTGTATTTGCAAAATGAGTAATGCTACTTTCGCTCATCACCTCAATAACCGTCACCTTAGCATCAGGGTGTTTCTGTTTATAATAACGCGCAATATGATCAATACGTCGCCCATACACGCCTGAATCATGCTGCTTCCACACCAAAACAATATTATTCGTGTCAACAACAGCAGCTTTGCTATATTGAAACAGTGGTTCCATAGCAAAGACATTGCTTGCTTTTGAAGCCTGCTTCGCTACGCTTTCAAGCGCCGTGAATGTCTTAAATGAGTGCTCAAGCGTATATTCATCAGGAAGTGCAATTGCACCCTCATACACCATCGCCTGCTGTAACTGCTCAACAAAGTTTTCACGAGTAAATAAAAATAAACCAGGTACACCCTGAAGATCTGTCACCGAAGGAGAATAGGGGGTCAAAACAGGTTTACCAACCGCCAGTCCATCACCGATTTTAGAGGTGATTTGTAACTTATTAATCTCCAGATTCTCATTATTACGATCAGGAAATCCCGTAATCACAATGTCATATTGTGCCAGTGTCTTATATAAATCTTCATTTGCCACCTCATCCAGAATAATTGTATCTGGCGTATTAAGTTGCTGTCGTAAAGAGGTAGGATTAAAATCACCTCCAATAGCCAGCTTGATCTTGAGAGTACTAGAACGATTAAAATCAGCCACCGCAGAGACTAGATCAACAATATTCTTATGTGCACGGATCGTCCCAATAAATACAGCTGTCAGCGTAGCCCCTGCAGTAGTATCATTTTTCTGGAAATTCTGAGGCTCACGCGCATGGCGCATAATCTTACCGCTATACTCATTCTGAATAGACACGCTCGCAACCGAGCGCGTCGTTAATCGACTAAGATAATAATTCGCCTTGTTTTTGGTAAATATTCCATACGGTTTAAGCTCAGATGTTTTGCTACTCACAAAGACATCCTCATTATCATCCATATCTAGAATACATGCCGTTTCGGGGTGAGAAACAATACTCGCCAGCTCGAAGCTATGTAAGCGATGCTTACAAATCCAAACGGTATCAAACGTAATATTCCGTGCTTCAATATACGATTGATAGCTATAACGCTCAGCATAAGGAATCAGCACCACATTTAAGCCAGAATTTCGCAATGGCCCCCATAAATCGTGACCAAAATCTCCAAAAATATAAGCGAAAATAACCGCGGGGCGCTCAGTCGTCACCACATCATACAAAACCTTTGCTCTGCCAATAGGATTATGAGCCCCCTCCCAAACCGTGATCGCAACAGCACCTTTTTGGCGAGAAATATTCAGAGCGTTCTCAAGATCTGCATACTTATTAGGAACAACCCAGCTACGCTCAAATTTCTTTTTCGCTAAAGAACTAACGCCTTCCTCAGTTAGCGATAGCAGCTCAACCTCAGCGCCTTGCTTAACAGATGTTCTAGCCTCAGAAACATAGCCAATATCCTGAACCTGCTTAAACACCTCATGCGAACCCGTCGAAGGAAGTTGAATATCAATATTTTGGGTAGGAAAATTATTGATTTTAATAATAGGAATAGCATATTCATCTTCGTTCGCAAACCAGCCCGTTACATAACCATTTTCAAAGCTCTCAATTGCTCCAACAACGGAGCCTTTGTAAACAGCTGCTTTCTTCTTTTTACGAAACAGTTTTTGCTTAATTTTGGCCGATGCCACCTTGATTTTCTGGCTATTGCGCTTAACGAGAGCAGGGTCCTGTTTGCAGCCTGCGGCTCTACCTTCATTGATACCGTAGCGAAGATAGTGAACAAGGGGGTTCATGCCTGATTTAGCGACATCCTGATGTAAAGACAAATACGCATTGGTTACAAAATACAGGCCAGGATTACGGCCTTCTTTCCAGCCATCACCACAAAAGTGATCAAGAGGATCGATCCCTATACTTTTAACATCTTGATAGTTTGACAAGTAAAAGCTTTCTGAGAAAAAACCAGAATTCTTGATTAACTGTTTGTTTTCTTCACTTTGATCGCTCTTCACACCACGCCGTGATTTCTTAATGAAGAGATGTTTAACATTTAAAAGGCTACTGAGACTTAGCTTTGATTTTTTCATTTTATTATATGGACTTAGGGTAAATGTATGTAAAATTAATCCCCAGAAGTAAGTTTTTCTTAACTACTTTTATTATGATTAAAATTTTTATGGTCAAATTTTATTGTAATGTATAGTACCAATAAGAGAAGTGAGCAAACTATTAATTGTAAAGGCGACATATTTAAACAAGCCCCTATAAGTATTTATGATGAAAGGTAACAGTTTAGCTATAAAATTGGAATAAATTATAGGCATAGGGAAGCTCAAGTTGTACACATAAACGCCTCTACAGGCTATTTAAAGCACGTGACTGAATCCCACTCCTCAACCCCCCATCAGTTTAGAAGTAGTAGGCTTCTCGCTCCTAAACGGAATATATGCCCTGATACTAAAAAAACTCCTCTTTCATTATAAGCCAAGAACTGCCTCTAGCTTCCTCATTTTCTGGCTCTATCTCACTCCATCCTCGTAAGAATAATCGAAACATTGTAAATGAAAGTTATCTTTCTTTGGTTATTTCATAATGACTGTTTTCTATTGTAGTGCACTGAGCCTGTCAAAGAAGCGGGGTATTACACGAATATATCTTAGACATGTGGGTGGTTATTAGGAAAACTAATATTTTTGGAGGTAGAAAGTGAGAGGTGCTTCAAGAAAAATTGATATCGGTAAGGGTCGCTATGGATGCTGTATTGACAGTTGTGCACCTGTTTATCTAGTTGGAGAGAGTATGAAATATTATGAGACCCAATAAAAATGATAAAATTGCTGAACAGTTCTAACCACTTTTACGCGTTTCATAAATATTCCATAACCCTCCACACATAGTCATGAAAAAATCAGTCTTGGTTAGAGAACATTAAGTACCATACTCAACATCAACCTTTGACCAAACACCATCAACTTGGAACCAAATACGAACATAAACAGTATTTCCATTGAGTGGAATTCCAGTTGTCTGGGCGCCAACCAATGTTGCATCCCCACTAGTGAGGCCATAATCATATCCACCTACTGTACTACCTGCGAAAAACCACCAGTTCTGAACATAAATACCATTAAAGACCCAATTGAAGTGCTGATTTGTATTGGTAATAGTAGAGCTTGGAGTAGGGTCAGTGAATTGTACTGAGTTTATAGCTGTATAGGTTTTGTCAACTTTAACCCAGCTCCCATTGATCTTAAACCACATACGGACATAAACAGTGCTGCCATCAGTGGGGAGCCCTGTAACAGCCGCACTATTTGTACCACCGCTTCCACTAACTATAGAATAATTGTATCCGCCTAAAGTATTGCCAGTATAAAGCCACCATTCACTCACATTGGCTCCATTGCTATTCCAGCTGAAAGTTTCATTACTTCCAGATAACGTACTACCTGGCGCAGGAGAGGTGATAGAAGGAGAATCACCACCGCTATTATCTGCCGTGTAGGTTTCATCAATAGACTTCCAGATGCCATTGACTTTAATCCACATACGCACATAAACGGTGCTACCATCAGTCGGTAAGCCAGTTACGTTTGCAGAGTAGGCCCCAGCGTATCCACTACCGATATAATAATCATAGCTTCCCAAAGTATTGCCTGCATATATCCACCATTCACTAACTGCTCCATTGGCTGACCAGTGAAAAGTCTCACTACTCCCTGACAACGTAGATCCTGGAACTGGGTTAGTTATAGCAATGGGTGGCATTTGTGCCTGATAAGTATCAAGAACAGCTGCCGTGTCGCCCCAATCTGTTCCAAATAAGACCTTACTACCATCAGGGCTAGCATTGACTTGAGTAAGCCCTCTCTTACTAATGGTCACATGCGTTTGTGCAAAACGTTCAACAGTGCCGCTATCATCAAGTTTTAAGGCAAATACCTCTCTATGACCCTCTTTACTGGTATTGATATAACACCAACCAGCGCGAAGGTAATTTCTACAAGATACATGTCCACCATTATATTTAGAAGGAAGAAGCTTGGTGCTTTGGTGAGTTTCAAGGTCATAACCCCAGATTCCCTGATTGCTAAACTGAAATTGAACATAGTATTGATTGCCATTCTGATGAATGCCAATATCACCATGAGCGGCTTCATTAGCTAATAAATATTCATTCTCAAGGTTAATATCAAATTGATAAATCTTACTCGAGGTACTCAAAAGAATATGATTTGCGTAGGGAGAAATTGTAATCCAGTCAAAGTTATTGGGCGTGCCATAAGCAGCATCCCAGTCACTATGTGGCAGCACCTTTGTCCACTCAACGATATCACTCTGAATATTATATAAAATGGCAAAAACATCGCTCGTATTTGGCTTCTTTCCAACCAGAATTACGTATTGATCGAAATAATCTAAGTTCCCTTCATTGTTACCAACATAAAGCTCACTGTAACCCTCACCAGAAAAATCATGCAACAAGCTAACAGTTGTATCAGTACCATTAATGATCACTTGTTTAAACTTAAAACTTGTACCCAAAGAATACAGCATATTCGTACTAACATTAGACCATCGAAGATCAAAACCAGGTGCGCCAAGTTTTGAATAAGCTTCCCCATTGGTTAAGCCAGCTGTAATTCCTGTTTCGATGAAAGTTTCAGGGTCATAAATTCTATAACCTAATTTAAGCAAAGACATATCACTATTCCATGCTTGAGTTTTAGGGTAGGGATGCGCATTACCTGTTTGGTTAGCTCTGTCCGTTATTCTAACGACTTCAGTATTAAATTCTGGATCAATATATGAGCCTAAGTAATTAGGTTTGGCAACCGAATTATTGGTGGGAATATAATCAAACTGGCTATCAGGCGGAAACTCATTGGCTAGAGCAGTATTCATAAAGCCAGAAATTATGATGGTAAAGCCTAGTGTTAATAAGCTTACCCGCATGTGTAGCGATTTTGCATATTTCATTCTTCTTACCCTCTCTTGTTATTTAGAACATCACTGTCAATTTCTATACCTTATAATGAGTTTCTGATAATTTATCAGAACTGAGACATTAGTATAATTTATGAAGTGAAAACTATTACTTTTCAGTAATCTATGTACCATGGAATATACTGAGAGCTGATACAGCCTGTTTTACCATAGTGTTTTAGGAATTAATGGAGGTTGAATTCTTCTGTCTAATACTACCGTTAATCCTGAGTTAATTATGTATTAATGTTGTTTTTTAAGCAATATAATAAATATTATTTATGTCTTTGGCTTTGAAATTCGAGGTTTAGCGCTCATTATTTAAAAGTGGGGGGGGAGTTTAAATTATTATGAAGAATATGAAGAGGGGCTTCTTTAAAACCTCTATACGGTATTTAATTGTAACTTAACGAGTAAGGACTTACTGTTAAGAAAGATAGTGGGTGAAAGAACCTAAAGGCAAAGGTGGGTTCAAGTGACTGAAACATATTGAGAGATTGGTGGCTTTTGTTGGTATTGCTTTCATAGCCCAAGAGAATGGTTAAAAAGAAGTGATTCTCAGCTCGTATTCCTCAAAATACCTGTATCAGTGAGTTGTCAAACAGCCTCCTTCATTGTTATTTTACTCGCAATATTTAATACTTTATTGCAAAGACTGAAAAGCCGTAGCAGAATGACTACACCCACGAAAATGTCTAGAAACTGACTATTGCCGACATCCTAATAACGGCACTTTAATTGGACAATGTGCAAGGCGGTAGGTACTAAATCAACGCCCACTCACCAATATCATCCCAAAATCTTTAGGAGTAGGCTGAGTATTACGCGTATTCCAGCCAATCCTTGCATCTCTTGCGCCACCATCATCATCGTCATTAACAATCACATCCATACGCATCTTATCCGTCACTTTCGGCTTCATACCCAGCTGCCCCCAGTTAATCGTGGCGCGTAGCTCATAACCATCGTATTTCTTTTCCATTTCAAAGGGAATATCAAGCTTCATGGCGACAGGGTTTTCTTTACCAAAGAACACCTCCGCCTTATCTCGTGCAAAAATAATATGCACATCATTCTTTTTATCGAAACGAGCGCCTCGGCTATTATCACCATCGATAAAGAATTCAATCGAATCATCATCCCTTGGATCTTCAGAGTCAGCCATAATCTCTTTGTCATACACCTTCACACTTAGGTAGATATTTTTCTTATCCCATTTCACCTGCCACTTGCCAGAAATATCACGCTTATCCCAAGCTTCACCTTCCAGTAAAATATTCAAAGGCTGAGGATTTTCAAGGCGATGGAATTTCTTGGGATCTCCTTTAGCAGGGCGAATAACAATTCTTGGTTTTTTCGGGTCGGTTGTTTTTAAATAATGAGCCACTTTGGATGATGCAGGCTTCTTCATTTCTTTAGACCAATCCCACCAGCGCTTATTCTTAGCCATAAACTCCAAAGAAGCTTTGAACTTGGGTGCATCGTTCACATCTTGTCTGATATTTTCCTTTAGCCCCCAGCAACCACTCCAGTTACAGCTTCTTGGCGCACTGAAAGCAACAAACAAATCAGCACCAATACCATGCCATTGTTTGTATAAACTCTTATACAAATCACCCATACGAGGATCACGGTTTGATGCATAAAACAATGGATTAGGGTGCTGTAAATAATCTTTTGCAGCCCAGTCCACTAGCCCCTGACCACCCTCATAAGCAACCAGTCGAACCCCAAAGGAGCGCGCCAGCTTCGCATGTTTTTTCAATTCATGCATAATTTTGGGTAATGAGCGATAAGACTTCTGATCCGTTAACAGCTTAAAAATATCATCAACGGTTTTTGATTCGCGAAAACCCCGTAAATTTCCCCCCACATAAGGCGCAATTGCCAACGCATCGACAGACTTATAAGTATCGTTATAGGCAAGAATAATCGCGCTAATATCAGGGCGCGTATCCCAGCCACCGATCACACGTACAAAACGATCATGCCCACCATAAACCTCTTCCCAGATCTTAAAAAATTCAACGGAACGCTTGGCATAGTATTTATAACCTGCAAACAAAGCATTCTGATCCAGCTTTTGTTTAATGCCCATCTTCTGCATATGTTCGTTATGCACGAAATTAGCATTCCACGCCTCATTGGTATATTCAATATGCGGTGTCAATTCGGGCAGCAAGTGCTTGTGTACATAGCTCGCAAACTCACGCATATAATTATCATCAGCACCATGCGGAACATTAAGCCAGGGATCTGCTTTTAAGCGATTAGCCAGCTCAATCTGAATTTCTAGAGGCGCACCGCGAGAGCCATAAATTCCGCCCCACGTTGCTTTATCCATCATAAAGCGCTGATCCCAATGTTCGGCTGGGTTGCGGGTGATTCCCGACATGGGCATAAAACGAATCACGCCAAAATCCTTCATAAAATTCAGATAATCAGGATTGAAAATAATAGAAGCATAGTGGGTTTTAAAGTCCAAATAATCAGAATCCGTACAAGCAGAAGCATCGGCGACTTGCTTATAGGGCATTCCCTGACAAATACCACCCGCCATAATCACACGAATATTTCTCAATGGATTCGCTGTGTCAGACTCTGTGATTTGCAGAGCAGCTGTCATAAAACCATCTGAACGGGTTGTAAATCGAATCGTATCTACACCTTGCTGGCGAGAAACCACTTCTACATTTTGTAGATATTCTATTTTCCCCTTGCCATCATAAAGCACCGAGTAATCACCCTCAGGCAAGCCTTTAATGGGAATATTTCTAAGGAAGAATACACCCGCTTTGCCGCCATTTAACTTCTTAGGCCAGCCCTGTTTATCATACTCAACCTCGGCAGAGGTAAGGCAAGGCTGATCCTTGGCACGACAGCGAATGTTTTCATGAAAGGGTGTTGCAACGCGGAATAAATCCACAAAAGGCATACTCGCATCCTGCTCGAAAACCTCGTTGGAGTTAATACCAAGTGGAGATTTTCGATTTTTAGCAGGCGGAAAAATCACTTTGACTTTTTTGCCAGATGACGGGGTTGCTACTGTCGGAGATGAACTATGTGTAGCAGTTGGGGAGCTTGTTTTATCCTCACTTGAAGCCTTCTCTCCACAGGAAACCAAAAATAGGGCAGACAAAAGAGCAGCGCGTAGCATGAATATCGAACGTATTTTCATTATTATTTTACCGTCAAGCAAACTTGGAGAGCCTTGAAAAGCCAAGATATGGATCGTGGATTAATTAGGCTAAAGATGGGAGGCGATTATAGATAGGAATAGGGGGAGTGTCTAATGGATATGTAATTGATTATTGATGGATAACCACAGAGGACACTGAGAACACAGAGTGTTTAAAGAATACTGATTTAATCTAATTGTAGGTTTTGTATTTTTTCTCTGTGCGCTCTGTGTCCTCTGTGGTTTATCACTAAGTTTGTCATTCAGATAAAGTAGATGTAGAGAACCAAACAGAAAGATCAGACTCACTCAAACTCCCTTCAGCCAGTTGATTGAAAATCAAAACCGCATCTGTTTCTGGAGCATCAAGAGTATACCCGTTCAAATCTAAAAAGACGGCTGAAACAGTCAATGCAACTCGTTTGTTCCCATCTACAAAAGGGTGGTTTTTTGCCAGACCGTACGCATATGAAGCTGCAAGATCAAACACTGAGGAATGATCACCGTATGAAAACCGTTGCAGTGGTCGTGCCAATGCAGACTCAAGTAATGTTTGATCTCTTATCCCGTTCAGACCGCCGTGTTCAGCTATCAACATTTGGTGAATGGCAATCACCGTATCCTGTAAAATCCATACTGGCTCTTTCATTTTGCCAATTCATGTAAAGCATTACGGTACTTACCCATTACCTTTTCGGCAGACTTTAACTGTTGTTCAAAATCTTGCTGATAAGGCGTTAGTGTCAACCCACCTGGTGCATCCACTAAATAAAGTATGTCACCTTTACCCGCTTTTAATTTAGTCAACGCTTCTTTTGGAAGTAATATACCCATTGAATTCCCAATCGGTGCTATTTTTACTTTCAACATAAGATTACTCCTTAATGTTATTACAAATGTAATAACTGAGTGTAGAGGTGCTTTATTCGCAAGTCAAACCAATTGCGTCAATCAAATATATCTAAAGGGGACTGAGTCAGCGGTGGTTATAGGCTTAACACTTAACCCATTCAGCCCTCGATGATAATGTTACGAACCTGTGCTAACGAAGCTTTATTGACTCACCCAACCACGCTGGGATATAACATCACGCAATTCAAACATATACTGCCATCATGACACCAGATACCACCCATTTCCCATTCAGTGCCATTACAGGTCAGCCCTTATTTAAGCTGGCTTTGCAACTTACTGCGGTTAACCCTGCCATTGGCGGCGTATTAATTAGTGGCCCTCGTGGTTCGGCTAAAAGTACATTAGCACGCGCATTGGCGAGCCTGCTTCCTGAATCAGCTCGCTTTGTAAACCTGCCCTTAGGCGCAAGCGAAGAAATGCTAATCGGCAGCCTCGACCTGCAAAAAGCATTAGATAAGCAAAAAATCACATTCAATGAAGGCTTGCTGGCAAAAGCACATAACGGAATTCTTTATGTTGATGAAGTCAATCTGCTCCCCGACGCCATAGTCGATAGCCTGCTTGATGTAGCTACAAGCCGCGTAAATATTATTGAGCGAGATGGTATCAGCCACCAGCACCCAGCTGACTTTATTCTCATTGGCACTATGAACCCCGATGAAGGCGAATTACGACCACAATTACAAGATCGCTTTGGTTTATGTGTTGAATTGAATAATGACTACAGCATTGCAGAGCGCATCGAAATCGTCGAACGCCGAGAAGCATTTGATCAAGATCCAAAAGGCTTTACTGAGCAATACACCAGCCAACAACAAAGCCTATCCAGCCGCATTCAACAAGCACGACAGCTATTACACAACATGACTTGCCCCAACGCATTGCGTGTGGAAATAGCCGAACGCTGTCATCAGGCTCATGTTGATGGAATGCGCGCAGATCTTGTCTGGTATCGCGCAGCTTTGGCTCATGCGGCGTGGCACGAGCGCTCTGTCATTAAGATAGAAGATATTGAAGCGGTAGAAGAATTAGTGCTCGCCCATCGTCGACATGAATCTACCCCACCAGCGCCACCGCAACAACCGCCACCATTTTCTCGTCCACCAGCAAGTAAGCCTGAACAGAGCAAAGAACAAGAGCAAGAAGGAGACTGGGGACAACTGCCGCCAGAAAATCAGCGTAGTGAACAAGTATCAACGCTACCCATCCAATTTCCTACTCGCAGCCCAGCCACAAGCCAGAGCCATAAAACAAAAGCAGGGCGCAACAAAGGTAAGCAAGCAGCGGGTCATCGTCACCATAAAAATGCGCCCGATACTCAGCGAATCAACTGGTTTGCAACGCTCAAACACAATATCCAGCACTCCATAAGCCAACAGGATTGGCAATGGAAATACCAGAAAAACAAAACGGGCAAGGCAGTTTTGCACCTGATTCTTTTGGATACCTCCGCTTCAGTGCTCACCCAGCAAGGTTTTGGCAAAGCAAAGGGTATTATTATGCAAATTGCAGAACAGGCTTATCTGGCGCGTGAAAAAATCATGATTCTAGGCTTTGGCAATCAGCAAGTAGACACCTTACTGCCGCAAGTGCGAGCGCCTAAACACATTCAAGCACTATTGGATTCTATAAAAGCCGCAGGCGGCACACCATTACAGCAAGCCTTGCAACAAGCCCAAAGCCTCTTAACACAACAACACCGACAACAGCCGAGCCTGCATACGCAAACCTATCTGCTTTCTGATGGGCGCATTGCAGCGTTGCCTTCTGCCACACAAAGCTTAGGCGAATGCATCTTTATAGATACCGAGCAAACAGAAGTGAAAAGAGGGCGCGGTAAAGCGCTGGCTGATTGCCTGAATGCCCGTTATTTCTCACTAGCACGAGGGGATTATGCGTGAAGAAACGCATGAAAAACCCCGCAAACTCCGCACAGGCTTAACCACGGGAACGTGTGCAACGGCATGTTGTTTGGCATCTGCCTATAACCTGCTAACAGGGCAAACGCCTGATCAGGTTGAAGTGCAGCTACCAAGAGGTCAAAAGGTAAAGCTAGAGATAGACGACTATCTCGTCACAGAAAACAGTGTTACCAGCAGCACGATTAAAGACGCTGGCGACGACCCTGATGTCACCCATCAGGCAAAGATCTGGGTGCAGGTAAGCCTTGTAAATCAGGGAATTGAATTTAAAGCAGGCAAAGGTGTTGGCAGCGTCACGCGCTCAGGGCTATTGCTGGATGTGGGCGAGCCAGCTATTAACCCCGTACCCCGCAAAATGATGACAGAGCAACTGCAACAACTCGCCCATGAACACCATTATCAAGGGGGATTTTCGCTGACCATCGGGGTTGAGAATGGTGAGCAACTCGCACTTAAAACCATGAACCCACGGCTAGGCATTATTGGCGGCCTGTCTATTTTGGGCACAACGGGAATTGTGCGACCCTTTTCATGCAGTGCCTATATCGCCTCGATCCATCAGGGAATTGATGTAGCACGAGCAAATAATATTCAGCATATCGCAGCAAGCACAGGAAATACCAGCGAAGCCTTTATCCAGCAGCATTTTCAATTACCCGACATGGCACTGATTGAAATGGGAGATTTTGCAGGTGCCGTGTTGAAATATCTCAAGCGGAATCCTATTGAGCGGCTCAGCTTATGTGCAGGTTTTGGCAAGCTCAGCAAACTGGCTAATGGAGCGCTAGATTTGCATAGCCGAAAATCACAGATTGATTTTGAATACCTAGCAAAGCTGGCGCAAAAGCAGGGCGGAGATAAAGCCTTGGTTGAGAAAGTATTAACAGCAAATACCAGCTTGCAAGCTCTGGACTATTGCCTCGATCAACACCTCAACATTGCACCAGCAGTTTGCAGTGATGCGCTAAAAACAATGCGTTCAACCTTGCCAGCATCAGTGCACGTTGATGTGTGGGCTGTAGACCGTCAAGGCAAGATGCTTGGCTCAGTAACATGAAGGTGTTAATTCTTGGTGGCACAGCAGAAGCAAAAAAGATTGCCCGACAGCTTCATGCCCAAGGATTCTATGTGATATACAGCATCGCAGGGCTGGTGCGTCAGCCTGATCTTGATTGTGCGGTGATAAGTGGAGGCTTTTCACAATATGGTGGGTTATCGCACTATCTCTCCCAGCATTCAATTTCACTAGTGTTAGATGCGACCCATCCTTATGCTGTAAAGATGAGTACAACGGCTGTAACAGCTACAAAAGAATATGGGATTCCTTGCTGGCGCTATCAACGCCCCGCGTGGCAGAAGCAGACTGATGATCACTGGACAATGTATAAGAATTGGGATGAGCTAGTGAGTCAGCTTTCCGCTTTTTCACGTATTTTCCTTACAGTTGGACAACTTAATAAAGCAATGCTGGATACTTTGAAAAAGCATTATCAATCACACCAATATTTTTTGTTAAGGACAGCTATTTCTAACCAGCAAGCGTTACCCTCGTGGGTTCAGCCTCTACAGCAAATAGGGCCATTTTCATTATCAGATGAACATGAGCTGTTAACAGAAAATAGTATTGATGTTTTGGTGAGCAAAAATAGTGGGGGTGAAGCAACAATGAATAAGCTTATTGCAGCGCGTGAACTAGAGTTGCCTGTGTTGATGTTAGAGCGCCCTGAATTACCTGTTGCTGATCGAGAGTTTGAAGCTGTTGATGAGGTGGTTGCTTGTGTAATGTTAAGCACAGAGGGCGCAGGGTAAGTGTAATACCTCTGGAAGAAATATTACACTGGTATTAATTATTTGTGTAGTTACAAATACTTAGTTTTGAGAATCGAACAAATAACTCAATGGACTTTTTACTCCATCAGCACCTTGTTTCAGGATATGAGTATAAATTTCAGTTGTTTTAACATCGGAATGTCCAAGCTGTTGCTGAACAGTACGAATATCTGCTCCACTTTGTAATAGGTGTGTTGCAAATGAGTGGCGTAATGTATGAGAGCTAATGACCTTGCGGATACCCGCATCGTGTCCTGCTTTTTTAATCACCTTGTTTATCATAGACTCA
>JAUTBQ010175479.1:0-11391 GCA_032361185.1 Lepetodrilus ovalis
AAATCAAACGTAAATAGTCTCAGACTGAAATTCGTTTGGTCATTATCTAGGTCTATCAACCGTGATTGTATGCCTTTGAAATTAACGGAATAATCAATTATGGTACAAATGGGAGATAACCGGTTCCTTAGGAAGTTCCTATTGCAAATTTTCCGAGTGATTATCGTTGTTAAACCAGGTGGTAAATTCATTTAACACTAACAGTGTGAACTGGAAAATATGCAGCATATACTTAGTTCAAGTGTACACAAGCCCTCAGCATGAGCAATTTATGATGAACAGGGGTGCGTTCAGGTTGCACTACATTTACTACGCTACTTTTCCTACAAATGATGTGTGGTACAGACTCGTATGAAAAGTAGTTCATACATGTCATACATATTGCTGGCTGAACGGCTTCCGTAGCACTACATATGCTATGTAGCAAAGAGTTGTGCAGCTTGAACGCGCCTTTGCAGCTTGAACGCGCCTTTGCAGCTTGAACGCGCCTCTGCAGCTTGAACGCGCCTCTGGATGCATGTACAGAATACCACAACCACAGATCCACACTAGATTAATTGAATTTGGGTTTAAAGCCACTTTCCAAGGTTCTTTCACTTATATCACAGCTTGTTCTATACCAAACATCACTTATATTAGATCTAGACAAAGGGCACTGTGTGGAACAGAATAATCACCCAGTTGAGATGAAACTGTTTTTAAAGAGTTTTATTTATATTTTATACAAACACTGTTCATTTGTATGAATATTTTATCAAACAGTGTAAGTACATATTATTAATAGAAAACCGGTTTAAAAGGATTGCAACCAATACAAGTTGTTATGGTAACATAATATGACTATTACTAGACATAACCTTTTGGATTTGGTGGTGCTTTCATAAGGGGTTATGATACCACTGTGAATGCCCCTTTAAATCTCAGATTATGGATGTAAACCAAAGGTCATGACTACATACATTATTCAATATGCATGATGTAATGTGGACTGTGTAGGAGCTGTAACCATCCGAGCAGATTTTGTTATGCATTATGACATCAATGTCGTAGTATGGGTCACAAGCACAATATGACATTATGCCCCACTGGAGAAGATTCAGTAGTGTCACATTTCATGTACATGTATTTGATTGAAGCAACTATTTTCAATATAAATTAGAATTGCACTTAATATTTGTTATTATAGAAATGCTGTATTAAACTACTGTATAAATTTATGTTTGAAGTGCCTTACTGTAGTTTGTAATTGTGAAAACTATTGGAATACTTTGAGAGTGGTTATGGAGTTTAACATCACTGCAGGAATCTTTCACCCATTTGCGATGATGGAATAGCATAAATCATTGACCATAAATAAAGGAAATATGTCATAAAATAAAATATATGTCTGGTAAATAGTAACAGCCACTGTCTAATACCTAGTTTAAAGCGTTGACTCTGATATTGAAATTCTAGGTGGGTGGCAAAACTTGATTAAAAACCATGAGTAATGTATTACACTCGTCTCTCGTCAGTTTACGAACAATATTTTAAGACTTGGCTTTGGGTGTAACGGGTCAGCTTTTATAGGTGTGTGTTTATGTGTGTGTGTGTGTGTGTGTGTGTGTGTGTGTGTGTGTGTGTGTGTGTGCGCGCGTGCGCATGCGTATATGCGGGCATGTCTCTTTGTGCATGTGCACATGCACATGTGTTTGTGCACGCATCTGCATGTTGTCCAATAACATTACCAGAGAAAAAGCTACAACAGTATCAAATATATATCGGCCGTACCCAAATACCATAGTATTTCTGAACATATCCGATATCATGTATGTGAATTCACTCAGTTCCTTTTCTCTCCAAACGTGTCTCGGATCCGACTAAAGGGCATATATCTTTTTCACATGTACACTGACGCATGTTTGTTGCATCTAGGTAACGAAAAGCCGCTTCCACGACTGAAAATAGTTCCTTCCTATTATTGGAATGCAGCTCTGGAAATGTTGTTGGCTTGCTCCCTTTAACGTAATCTACCTCTTAACCCTTCCCCAGGTGGATACAGATGGTTAGCAAGTTAGCAACATACACCAACATTACCCCTTCGCAGCGTCAACCAATACATGCCGCCATCTTCTATAATAAAGTAAACGCCATTTCCAAATTTTAAATAGAGATAGTCAGGTTTATTAGCTTCAATTTGTCAGAAGAATTCAGTTTGTTAGTGATAGGGTTAAATGGCTTGATGCCCCAGAAAGCACCTGAGTAAACCTGCATTGATATTTCATCAAACAGAATGCAATGGAGACGTCATTTCTGGTGGTATTTTTATGTGTCTTGTACAGATATAGACATTGTGAAGGAGTCATGGTATTTGAGCATCCCACCTTATATCCATAACATCATAAAAGATACATAATTTTTGCACATGTCTGCTATGAAGGCCATTGAGTATGGCTCAAGCCAATAATAGAGAACTATGAAAATACAAAAATATACTTTAACTCGGTAAACATTGGTACAGTAGAATCATTTTCCGATAAAAAGTTTCTACAACAATAACGGAACGTAATATCTCGTAATTGCTTGACTATAAAGTTACGGTTGTATTAATTTTAAGACTATTGGTTTCTCTTTAGCCAGAAAATAATTTTCTTCCACAAATATCTTCAGAATGTTAAACTGAATCTCAGCATGTTGTATCTAGTTTTGATATGAAATTAATTGACCCTCGATGTTAGATGCAACCATTAACCCCCTTCAAGTCTCTGATTATGTCACTTTTACGACCTGTCCATATTTTTTTATATCCCTATTTCTGCACAGTGTGGGTCGAGATTTTCAGTGCTTTGTTGTTTAATGACCCCCCACCACCAGCCAGAGATTATGGCATTACATGAAGTAACATGACTAGTTATATCCCCTATCAGCTACAAGATTAGAGTAGAGTGCTGGGTGTACGATACAACTGTTTACTCGATGAGTGATGCGAGCACACACGAGCACCCCCAATCTTGCCACACCAGCACCCCCAATCTCGCCTCATGGACACCTCCCAGAATTGCAGCCATAGCCAACTGGCACACTGTACTACACAGCCGAGCTACCTCTATGCACTTTCTCCGAAAAGCTGGCATTTTTACTGGTTGGGAAGGGAACCTTTAACACCTAGGAAGAAAATCCGGGGCCCCCAAGCCGAAGGAAGCATGTATTTTTACCCCGCCTTGTTTATGAAGCGCAAGTTAAGTATGCAGTCAAGAGCATTTAGCTGACAGCAGAGGAATGTTTGACGAGGAACACCTAGGATCAGGATCAAATTTCAATTACTTAATTGGGGAACTTCATGTTCTTACCAGATGATATAGCTTCCGGAAAGGTCGCGCAACACTAATAGACTGAACGAGGATCTATAAACATGAGTGTGATTTCTGTTCGCTGAATCATACATTGCCCAAAGACTTCCTAATTATTATCACAAGTGTGGGTGTTGATAATACGTGATACACCACATTTTTGAGGGTCAGCGAGTCTCGTGACATTAGCAATTACCACCAACATCGAACTTTAAATTTTTTATTTTTTTTATTTTTTTGCATATTGGAGGATAGCACTAAAATCTCATACAGTATTTCAAATACAGCCGAAACTGGTTCACAGATTAAAAAAAAAGACAAAACATATATTAAAGTAGACAATGGGAAATATACATTAAACATTACAGATACCACACTCCCAATGCCTAATAACGAGGTCAAGCTTAATAGTGAGGATCAGTGGTAGAGGAGATATAGGATTCTTATCAGCTGTGTCTGAGGGGGCATATTAAAGTTTCTTTTCCCCCATTACTTTCAACAGTAAATTGACTGGCTATCACCCCCTCTTGATTAGTGCTATCAATCTCAAGTAGTCATGTGGTTACTAGATCTTCAACATACTTCACAGGACCGCACGGGGTAAACGGGGTACGTGGAGGGCTGAATGTAAAAGTTGTTAAAAAAAACCACATGGATGATAATTAGAATTATTTGAATGTTTCTGTAGCACCACTAGACGCCCCTAATCATTTCAGATTGAGTCAATAAAATATAATTTGCGAAGGAAATTAAAGCTCCATTACAAAAACATTAGCAATCTGTATCTGTGTGTAAAACTATCAAACAATCATAAACAAATATATCAGTAGGCCATGTACAATTTAAATATGGTTAATTTATTTAATAAATATATATACTTGCAACTTAATAAACAAAGAAGTGATTGCAAAGGGAAGTGGTAAATTAGTTAACAAAGTAATTATGATAGTTTTCTTAGAAATAATATGATAGTTTTCTTAGAAATAACAATCTAATAAAATTCAATATAAATATACACGTATTAAATTTCTAAGTTTGCGATCAATTATCTGGTTTGTACCTAATCCTTCAGGATTAACATGAATGCATAAAGTGGCTATTTTAACTTCATAAAAAGCTATTTCGGTTACTTGAGCCGGAAAAGATTAGCAGACACATCGGCTTATCTTGTCAATCATATATTTTAATAATGCAGAAATATGTTAATAAGATTTATTATGGCCCAAACTAGAAATACCACAATGATTATCTGATCATTTCCCACATAATTTCACTGATAATCTCGTGGTAATGTGTTTTTAATGAAAGAAAACACTGCACCAGCAAGTGCAAGTTGCACAAGTTGCACATGGTTCACATAAAGCTGGGGCAGAGACTGCACGAGCTGGATAATTAATATAGATCGCACCCCATCCTTCCAAGCCACATCAAAGGAAAACACAAGCCCCGGGACAGATTCAAACTTAGAACATTTGATCCTTCAGCCAGATCTGTTGATTATTTCACTATCCAGCCTTCCCTTTACAATCTGTGATCACCATACATACCCTTTGTATTTATGAAATTTCTAGTACAAAAACATAAAATTTTCTAATTCGATTTTTACATTTAACCCCAATCCTGCTGCAGGCAACCGGAGATGCCCTAAAGAGCAGCGGCTGTGCCTAATCCAGCAGGGAGAGGGTTAAACGAATTATCGTCAAATTCTCACCTTGTCTCAAGTACTTGACGGCCTCATTGATGTTAAACTTGCCCCGATGGTTTGGGTCTGGAGAGAATGCAAGCTGGCCCTTGTGCTGACTAGGAGGCTCTTCGTCCTGGGAATCGATGGACACACCAGACTTGCTCATCTTGGCTACGATACCTTCCCCGTAGAAGAAAAGCACAGTCTTATTATCCTTATTGTTACTACTACTACTACTAGCAGGAGGAGGAGGAACTGGAGGACCAGCAACAGCAGCAGCCGGCGACACAGAGGACTCACTGGCCATCGGCTGCCGCACTGCCGGGGAAACACGCTCGGTCCTCGGGGAAACACGCTCGGTCCTTAGTGCATCGGGAGTCTGGCTGTTTTTATAAACCTGAGTTTTGGGTTGCACCACCCCGTTGAGCCCTGCCACGCGTGTCTTGGACACCCTGTTGTTGTTGTTGGGAACGGGAATGGTCTGAGCCACCACGTCCGGAAGGTCCGTGGAGCTGCCCACGTCGTTCAGCGTTGTCGTCCTCGCCGACGAAGACGGCTGCTGCGAGGTTGGTGGCGGCATGGCGGTCGGTTCTGATTTGGTAGAACTGTCTTTTGGTAGTATTGTCAGTGATATAGATTGGGGTTCGGTTTGATTGCGAACGAGGTCTTTGAGGTCACAGGACGACGACGTCTCCACGGTCACACTGTAGGTGATCTTGGGACAGCTGGGTATGATGGTGCTGCCGTCAAGGTCGTCGTCCTCCATATTGGAATCAAAGCCGAATGTGATGTCCAGAGTTTCTGGCGTGTCGTCGAAACGTTTGTCCATGAAAATAACAGATTTATTGTTTTTCCTGCAGTTGTTGCCAACGACGCGAACTGGCATGGGAGCAGGCTTAACGCGAGGATCTTTGGAACTACTAACGGCGCTATTCACAGTAGACCGAGATCGCGACAGGTCTGTGGAGACGACCACTTCCGTTCGGCTAGTTCTCTGTGGAAGTCGCCGCCGACTGGGGCCATTCTTTGGAACCATGTTGTTGTCCGATTTGTAAATAACGCCCGACACCTTGTTCGGAGCCAGCGTCACAGCGTCCAAAGTCAAGGTTGGAATAGAAAGACTTTCATTGGATGATGAGTTGTGCAACTCCTGAGAACATTCATTGGTTGGTTCATCATCTGGAATATCGTGGACAGTACTGCTCATTGAGACCAGCTGGACATCGATCACGTCGGCCTTCGCCTTCAAGTCGATGGTAGCAGACACCTCCACGTTGTCCACCTTCATCGTGTCCAGGAGAAGGAATTCTTGACTACCGCTCTTCTGCCGTGACCTCTGGGTCAACTTTGGACTGTTCTCCTGCTTCGAGTCCTCTGGACTAGATCCTATGGAGTGTCGTCTCTCCGTGGGACTGCCTTTCCATACCGTGGGTTTCCGCGAACTCCCACTTTCCTGTTCCGCGTCCTCGAACTCCTCCTCATCCTCATCCTCTTCGCCATGCAGACTGGTCGGAGAGTAAGGTAGCTTCGGGGCGGCGGCCATCTTGGCATAAGACACGGGGAATCGCGACGACACGACATCACTCAGACTGCCTCCTTTGGCAGCTGGTAGTGATTTCACAGACTCGATGTCACTGTCATCCTGGGACCTCAGCTCGGTGAGGGTGTCAATTGGAACGTCACCAAACGAGTTCCTCCGGCCCTCTCTGAAAGTTGGCCTGCCTTTGCAGGCAGAAGATCCCTTCTTGCCGAGGGCAGGGAAAGAAGAAGGGCTGAGGTCACGTGTCTTCTCCTTGATGCTGGAGCAGGAAGAAAGAGAAGGAGGAGGTGTCACAGAACGAGGAGGCGGAACACCTCGATGCTCTCGTGGGCCATTCTTGGGCCGGGAAGGTTCAGGGCAGCCTTCTTTAGCACCTTGCCTTTTCTTTTTCTTGCTCACCAGAGTGAACTCTTGTTCCACTGGTGGCAAGTTATCAATGTCAGTGAATATGTACTGATGGTTATCTCTAGAAAGTTCACTGTCCAGCGGAGACAACATTTTCGCTGGACCGTTCAGTGGACCATTTAGTGGACCGTTCAGTGGACCATTTTCGACTTTCGTTTTCTCAACCATTTTGGAATTGTTGATTATGTCGTTACTATTTTCAAGTTTCTTATTGTTCTTAAGCTGCCCTTCAGCTTTGCCGGACTTACTTTTCTGCTTCTTGTTCTCCAACACTGGAGGTGCCTGAGCAGCTTCTATGGGTTTGTCCTTTTCCCTGTCTTTATGCTTGTTCTTACTCTTGTCCCTGTGTTCTATCTCCTTGTGCAAACACGGACTCTTGGAAGAACTATTGGTTTCGAGAGGTGGTTCAGAGGCCTTGCTATGCACTACTTTGGATTCAGTCTTGCCTGGTTTCGTGGTTTCTTCGCCTGCCAGGGCTACTTGCGACTCTACTGCTACGTCACTGGTGGGAACTGCCGCCTTCTCTCCGGAGTTGCCCATGACCTCGGCTGCGTTCTCTACAGCTGCTTCGGCCTTGCCTGGACTTGGGGTATCTGTTGCACTGGGTACGAAGACCTCTGTGGTTTGGGAGGGCGAGACTGGGTCTTCTGCTTCAGTCGCGGCTGGAGGAGGGCTTATAGGTGGTGCCTCGCACAGAGCAGACGTGGGATGTATGACCACTTCTGGAATCTCTAAGTTAGCGTCGAAAGATTCCTCCAATTGGCCAACCTTCAGCTTCTTGTCCTTAGACTTTCTCGTCACTTTTTCTGCCTTGACAGCGGGTTAACTAGTCGGACTAGTCTTCTGACCGATTTTCTTTTTCAGTTGCTTTTCATCGAATTTGTCTGTTTCTATGAACTTCACAAGGTCGTCAACACTAGCTATGTGCCCTACATAGTTGGGAATATCTTCAGCTAGAGATAATTTATGATCTTTATGTGTCTTTTTACCACGTTTCTTTTTATCAGCATTGGAGGGTCCTTCTTCACAGTGTTTAACTGGGTTTTGCCCTTCATGTGTGAAGGTGTCGAAATTTGAAGTTTCACGTAGGAAATCGCCATGTTGAGTATAAGTTCCATAGTTGGGATGCTTTCCAGAACTGACAACACTACCCTCAGATGACTTGGTGGGTGGCTCTCTCATTTGCCTGTAGCCAGTAATGTCTATTGGGTTGCCGTTTTCGTCATCGCTCATGCAACTCTTTCTGGATTTGGAGCTGCCTACACGTTCATCAGCATCATCTGAAAACGAAAATGAAACATTGTATAGACTTGATGAAGGTATAAGCTTGAAGCTTCCACATAATGTCAATTAATCAATCTAATAGAAATGCATGAACAGTAGACACCATTCTATTCATACTCTCCAGATATCCATAACAGGGCCCTAGACCTACTAACATATTTAACAAATAGATGCTTTGGTGCCTTTGCAACTTGACCTGACTAGCCCTGTGGGCAAGTAACTCAAAATGTTAGTCTGGAGCCCTGTATAACCTGATATGCATTGTACATGCCATACTGGATATAGTTGTAGCCAAGGTTACAAGAAGTCATACCAAAATAAAAACCAATTTTAAGAAGGCTGACACTATTAAACATTTACAAAATGTCAACACCCTAATCAAACCCACCAGCCGTTCACATCACTTCTATTTTTAGTCCCATGTTCAAGTATTCTTGATTTACCTTGAATGTTGCACACAAATATAAAATGGCAATATCTTTTCACACCGATTATATATAATATACATGTATTAATATTTCTGAAAAAAATATTTTTCTCCGACAACGATATTTATTATAATCATCATGGTTATTTCTGAATCACGGTCTCACTTAGTTTCACTCAATGTCACTCTGACCTTATCCTTATCCTGACTAATGTCAAACTCAGCAAGGTATACATGTCTTATCATGCATTAATCAAAAGACCAGTGACTAAGCAATACTTATAACTTATTCCAGTTGAAAGAATGAGATGCAGAAGAGTCACTAAATCATCATGCAATACTGGTATGCGGGCGATGCCTCAGTTACTTCAAAGCAAACATAATATTCATCTTGGAGCTCAGCTGTTCATTGAAGTTTGTGAATTATTATGCATGATCTACATGTCCAGTAATTGATATGCTTTCTTACGCATACGACTCACCGACCCTACCTAATCATAAACACTCCGCATGCTTCAAGTTTCCAACAAATTCATTCACACGTAATTAGAAATAATCGTATTTAGCCGAAACAAGTAATTGCTCTTTAGGTTCGCCCACGTGATGCATGAAAGCGTGTGTGTGAAGGCAGGAAAACATTCTACTAACTTACTAAAACGCTGACATTCCTACGGCCACATCTGAAGTGAGACACAGAGAACCTGATACAGTGTGTAGGAGCTGTGTTGGTGTAGGAGGGGAGACTTATACTAATGTAGATACCTGAGTCTGCCACATTCATCACTGGTGCAGGGGAAACCCAATGAGGGACGAACGAGTTGCTCATAGAAAGTCAAGTCGCGCTGACGGCGGAGGGTTCCCTGTATATATAGCACAGAGGGGCCACTTCACGAAGCAGTCGCAGCATTTGCCAATGCTTGCCTCTTGCAGAAGTGACCCAAGTTTTACTTTAATCACAGGGCTCTAGACTAACATATGCCTGACATACACGGGCAAGTTAGTGAGTGAGTGAATATGGAGTTTTAATGTCGCTGCGGGAATCTTTCACCCATTTGCGCCGATACACTGGCAAGTTAAATTGAACTGCAGGCAACTTATTATTTGTTTACATATAGCACCTTTGGTGCCATTTCAAGTTGCCCTGACTAGCATTGCTGGCACTATTAAATGAATAATTTCATCAAATACATCTTCAATTATTATGTCTTGAACATTCTAATAAAAAGTATATACACATAGTTTTGTTACAAATACTAACACGTATATTTCACACCGATTTATTATGTATGACAAACTAACCACACATGACAGATACAGAAAAGCAAACACTATTATATATTCATGTGATTTTGGCAATGTAGGAAATACAAGTATTTATTGGAGAATATTTAAAAATAAATAAACAACAGTAAAAAAATTCAATTAGTTCAAACCGTAATAATATTTGGATAACCTACTAATAAACTGCAAATGGTGCTATATATAAATAAGAATGTATGGTCATGATGATAGACTGTGTTGAACAAACAGGACATACTTTAATAATTAGTCATTGTGAGTAATGAGTCATGAACTATCAACAAGAACATGTTACAGTTGTTAAAAAATCTCCTTTGAATATGCAGGTGCTCTAAATAGAAGATTTTCTTTTTTTCCAAGATAATAGCCTGTCCTATTGTGCATTCGCGTTAGCGATACGTTTCAATTCAACGTCGGCCACGTGTGTTTTCACATGGTGATATAGATGCCAAGTACTACATTGTGATGTCTGTGGTATCGCGTATCTGCTGGTGGCATGCCGTTCCTGCCGGTGGTGTCACGAGTGTTTACATGGCATACACGTCTAGATGTTATAGTAAGCAATCTTCACTTCTCGAATATACAAGACAGCCCATGAAAAAAAACCTGTACGATTTTGCATGATAAAAGCAACGGACGACAGTGAGTATGCCTTTCTCGAGATACAGGGATGAATGTTTCTGACCACCTGTGATATGGATAATGTCCGACACTATAGTGTCGCACAGCATGAACGGACAGATCAAGAATCACATGGCATGAACGGATAAACTAAGTACTAAACTACATGAATGGATAGAGTATGTACTGCATTAATTTTTCTTTATTTTTATTTTTGTATTGGGGTATAGAGTAGCTACATGAACGAATAGAGCAATGATAGACCAAATCCCATACTATATGAACGGACAGACCAAGTACCACACTACATGAATGGACAGACCAAGTACTGCAATGCATGAATGGACAGACCAAGTACCACACTACATGAATGGACAGACCAAGTACTGCAATGCATGAACAGACCAAGTACCACACTGCATGGACAGACCAAATGAACAAATTGAGTTCAAAGCACTTTCTGCCATACTTCAGCACTATCAGTCATCCATTTATGGTCACAATGATGGGAGGTGAAACCACAACAACTTTGCACCATGTGAAGACCAATCCATGACTGGTAAAGCAAAGATGATGATTGTACACTTGGGATCGACATCTTCAGTCTTCCCCCGCGTGTGAAGCAGCCGTCCACTGTGGAGAAGTAAGTGGGCCCCTGGGCGGAATTCCACCTTCTACCTTCAGACTTGTTCCTACAGCCTACCACCTGCACTCCCACACACACTAGCATCTCCGCTCTCCCACTCCCAGACAGACTACCACTTGCACTCCCACTCCCAGACAGACTACCACTTGCACTCCC
>JAUTBQ010175490.1:0-11391 GCA_032361185.1 Lepetodrilus ovalis
TATTATGTTTATTATGGGGAAAAAATATTATTTTCATAATAAACTAAAATGTCTAACATCTGATAAATAATATTGCGTACATCTATAAATGAACACCTTCTAAACATTTTGAAAGCAAGCTAAGTGCATGGTGGTTTTGTTAAATAGCAACTTACAATAGACTTCTTTAATAGCTATTAGGTTTATTAAAGCTCCATTCACTACTAAAAACATTACAGAGAATTTATCCTTTGTTGTTTAACCATTGTTGTTATCTTTCTACCTGTTCATATTTTTTTCTAGAATGCAATTAAAATAAAGTGACTTTGTGAATTAGGATACCGTTGTATCAAGTACGCCGTAAAACGTTCCACAAAATAAAAATGCAGTTTTGTTTATCCATTACTGGGGACGCTCTGTTTACTAAACCTCGTTCCACCAGCTATTGCAGACAGCGCCTTTAAGAGCCTCGTACCATTTCACTTTGCTAACCATTACTCTATAATTGCCCAGACAAAGGCCTCAAGAAAAGACTTTTATTTTTGTTTAGAAATAAGCATTATCACGCTGAAATCTACTACGAACGGAACGTTTCCGGTGACGACAAGTGCTTGGTTTCATCGCTACGCGCGAGAAGAAGTACCCGCGACAAAGATGTTACTAGATTTGTCGATATAATGTGATTAAATGGAGAGCCTTTGAAATGTAGGATTGAGCCTATATAATGCGGACCTAGAGTGATTAAAAGCCACGAAAACATTATCATTTCTCTGCCGTCGACAGGCGAGAACAAAACCCGTCCGTGTATGAGCGAGCGAACATGGTCCGTTTGTGAGTCGATGTTTGGACAGCACTCTTGGTGTCTGTATCTGGCATATAACACAAGAGCAGCCTACGACTCCCCGATTCAAAGACATCATAAAACAAAAACCGTTCCCATGGCCCCCAGGCGACGAGTTAGCATACAATACAACATATGAAAACCCATCCCAGAGCGGTCCTGTTAGAAATTGCCTGCCATTTTTCTGCTTGATAATAAATCTCAAGCTTTCCGTTCTGCGACTCGAGGCTTTTACCTGGAACGTGTGTGCATTCCACACCTGAATTGGCCCTTTCAGCGAAGGCTTCCTCTCGCATGGGACATTTCTTGGGTCACAATAGGGTTGAGTTTAGACACATAAACACTTCAGAGCTTAAAGGTTGAAGAGGCATAAGGTCTGTTTTTGAAATGAACAGTGGCGGTTTTCTCGTGTATACGCTCAGGTGAAAATCAATGGTGGTTCGGGATCCGTGTAAAACGGCACTTATCTCCGCGCTCATCTCTTGCTGTATGGTGTGTTTGGAGAGATGGTCTTTCTCTTCGCTAAATGTTGAATCCATGTTCGAGTGCTTGTCGCATTGTTGTCGTAGCAAACTCGCACAATGGCCGACTCCCGTACACATTGGGAGTATGGTGAAGGATTGCATATTTCGATTCCGAAGACCTAAGCGTTCTGTCGTGTTCGTTTTAGACGACATAGAGAAACGTTTTCGTCTTGCGGTGTGCGGGTAGTTCACATCAGCGTGGTTCCTCGTACATAAGGCCGAGTCTTTACAAATTACTGAAAGTTATTTTACCGATGGTATGTGTCCATTTGTCGTACATAGAAATTTGTACCAGCGTTCTTGTATTGATTTGTACTTGTATTAATACAAATCTTCAAGTTGTTGTCAAATCTATTAGTATTCGCATCGTGTGAAGAAGTAATGTGTTTGTTAAAGTGCACGAAGTCCGCTTTATAGTAGAATATAGGGCTGTAGATAGCGATAAATCGAACTAGCGATAAATCGCGATGGTGAGTGATCCGTTAGCAATTGTTGTTTTGATTTATCGATTATTTCTGTCGATAGTACTCCTAACTATCCATAATTACAATAGTTGTCTCACCATTCTAATTTGGGCATAGTCAGTACGATATTTCTGAGCTTAAATACGCTAATATTACGACCGACCAGTTTGAATACGATGTTCATATACTGAGAAAACTACAATTTCTGTATAGTAAATTTTACTTGCTCCATTAAAAAAAATGTTTACCCTTAATAGTCTATACATATTTAGTTTAGAGTCTCAGATAGAAATTTGTTTGCCCATTATTTAGGTCAACCATCTGTGATCGTATGCCATTGACTGGCAATAAAATTTAATTAAATTGGTAATTACTATAGCATACAATTTAGAGATGACCATCAAGTACAAAGGATCAATTGACTCGACATTTCTTCAAGAAAGCAAAATCAAGAAGTAAACACCATCGGTTCAACCCTGTTTGGTCTTCATCCGGGGCTTCTGGCCAAACTCCATGCACCGGGACCATGAGAATCATCCCTCTGTCTCCAACTTTGCCTCTCCAACCCCCACCCTTGTTCGGTTTTAAAGGAAAGGGGGAGGAGGGAGGCAAATATTTGCAGAATACATCGCTCTGAGAAGAGACAGCAGTACAAAGCTTCTTAGGTTTCCTTTGCATGTTACACCGGCATGGCGGAGAGCGCGCTCCTCTAGGCTAATGTTTGAACTTCTCCTCAGCTCGGCAACTGCGCGTGCTTTTCCGCAGCCGTGCACGTGCGAGAACAAAGACGGTAATGGCTGTACTAGGGATGGAGCGAGTTCTACCTTATCGCGCTCGTGATATCGCGGAGAAATGTTATGTTTTCTTGTGCGAGTCTTATTAGTTCGTCAGTGTTAGCTCTGCTGGAGACATGGTAAATGTTGAGCTCAAATATTGTAGATTTGGTGGAAAACTAATAATAAATAATGCAGAGATCTAAATGTAGTGTGGCTGTGATCATTAGCAATGTTATAAGACTGCAAGCTACGATGTGTGTGCACTGTGTGCGTGCGTGTGCGTGCGTGTGCATATATCATGTACGCAATCTATTAACTAATCCTATCGAATTTACAATAATTCGTTATATGAACTCGTATATAGCTTTAAAGTGTTTTTGACATGGCTATATTGAATATGCATATATAGATCTAACTATAAAAATCATACCTAGGGGTATTGACATATAATACACTCAACAAAATACAATAAGAACCGACAATTTTTTAGTCGGGAGCCTTCTCTACCAAGTTTCGGAACGCCGTTTGAGGAATGTGGTGTCATTCGTCTTCCAATATGTCTGTAAGTTCTCGAAGAATAACCTGGAACCTGCAGTCGTTTGGAAATTCTTTATTGTTTAAATAGTAATTAGTAATTAAATTTACATGTCCAATCATCCATCCTCTAATTAGTTTTGTTGAATATATGATGACCCTCCTCGAAACGCCGGCCAGTGACGGATGTGAAGTATAGGCATTACGTTATGATGCATTACTCTGATATTAGACATAGAATACCGGTAGTTCAAGCATAACCACCATGTATAAATATATCAGTGGTTACGTGTTGATTATGGTTATATGATTAAAAATCATGGTTCAAGGTACAAGTGCTAGTTTTGACTGCATATACATGCCAGTAGGCCCATAACTCAATTTCCTATAACACACAAACTTAGGCGTACAGCTGATTAAGTAGGATACTTTTGTAAAACAAATTGTACAAATATTATTTTCTGGACCACAAAGCCGGTCTTGTTAACTCGGATACAAACAATCTGTAGCTAATCTGTTGTTGATTTAAAAAGTCACGTTTAATCTCGCCGTTTACACCTGAGAAGCGAGAAAAACAAAATGGCGGCCCGTCGTAACCATGGCCGCATTCTGGTAACGAAAAATCGGCGTTATCCGACGAATTTGTCATACCTGCGGTGAGACAATAGTTCTGATTATCTGAACACAATAGATGATTGCATACACCTGTTCTGTCACCTTCACACTGGTTGCTTGGCGAAGAAACAATTATGGTATCTTGGCATAATCCCTCCCCCGGATGAAATTACACAGGGCATAATTTTCCATGTCACTGCAGGTATCTTCACCTTTAGCGGATTAAAAATGGATGTTCAAAGACAGCGAAGCACTAATCTTGGCTTTAGGGGGGACACAGAGGGGGTGAAATACCTTCCGAAAATGGACAGGTGGGATCATGGAGAAGATGGACATCGGCAAAATTAACACCCGGTGAAATAAATGGAGCCAGGTGGGCAAATGAACGCCGGAAAGACATAAAAGACCGAAACATGGGTCTTAATGATAAAATTAGGAACTATTAGTTCATTTTAAAGTTTGGAATATTAACAAAATCAAGCAATGCGCGTGAAGTTTTTTTCAGCTACTAGGTTTAAATGCTAATTCACTGTTGTTTTCCGCATCTTGTTTAGTCGTAATTGTCGATATATTGGAACAAAACATGCTATTGAATTCTGTCCTGTGCAAGAGTTACAGTAGTTATTACATTTATAAGTGCATCACAATGTAATATTAGTTTTGCGCCGTAATCACTCAGAAATGTTGAGAAGTGTTCGATTTGGAATGGGGTCCTGGGGGTGATTTGAAAATCTGCAATGTTAAAAGCATATATACTATCACGGATGGTTTACCTATATACCAGTAATGTACAAACGAATATATATATCTGAGACTACTTACGTGTGATGTATCCACCCAAAGGTTGTTATTTACTGATTTACTTATTCCTCTATACACTCGATAGTTATAAACAATTGCATATGTAACTGCTAGGATCGAATTCCCCTAATTAAATGTGGTATGTTGGCGATATTATATCGATAATAAATATCACAAATGAATGTATAGTTTAAACTAATTACTAAAAAATTAGAGCTACGCGCTCATTGAATTTCTTTTATTGTATGCCTTAAAATGTATCTGTGGGACCCCCTGCAATTTCCAGATTTTATCACCATTAACATTTGGCCTATTCAAACTCATGTATAAAATATTGTAGCGAGTTGAGGGTTAAAGGATAACAGCTAAACGATAAAAAAAAAAAATTGAAACTATGATGAAATTTCTGTTATAATACTATGTCCACAGGGTGGTCCGCTTGAAATTTATTCGATCCTTATAACAGCGACCCTGAATAGCTCGAGGTTTCGGTAGAGGGTGTCACTATAGCATAGTCGATTCCATTTGATGCCACTGGACCATATTCGATACCACACCAGGGTATCGTTTCTCGAAGCTGTCATATTTCCTACGATACCATATACGCAGTGCACTCTCGTAACGATCCATTATACATGGCGCTGGTATAGTTACGAGAGCGCCCTGAACATTTGAGCGCAAGTCAGATTTTCTGATTCCGCTACAAGTGTAAGCCCATTGGCATTGCATGAAACACCGTTATCGCTACAATACTTGAGATTTATGGTCAACTAAAACTGATGTAGCGATAAAGGTAGCTCGTGCAACCAGGGTATCGTTTCTCGAAGCTCTCGTATCTACAACGAGACCATATACGCACTCTCGTAGCGATCCATTATACGCACATGTGTATATATATATATATGGCGTTTGTGCAGTTACGATAGCGCTAAGGTCACATAGTGGATACGAGCGCTTCGAGAAATGATATCCCAGTTGTTTTATTAGCAGTGGCTGTCTGCAACTTTTTATATGTGTCCTTTATATTTGTAAATACCTTTTTATTGTTGTACACAGGTGAAACACAAATAAAGTGTCTGCCGACCAGGGTATCCTTTCACGAAGCTCTCTTATCTACTAAGAGACTGGTAGCGCTCTCTTGGCAGTGTATTAGTTATCGGCAAAGCGAGCGCTACCAATCTCTTAGTGGATAAGAGAGCTTCTTGAAAGATATCCAGGACCAGAGCAGCACCAACTTACAATGTTGGGAAATCACAGTGACAGAAGATGCACGTCTTGTATTAAGTGCACGTCTTGTATTCCATTTTCAACGAGAATTTTATAATTAACTAGAAGTTAACTCCTGAATGTACAATGTTGTGGAAATATCAACAGTACAGAATAGAGCGATATTCATAGTTTTAGCGTCGAATTTACTCGGGCACAAAATGAACATTTATATCGATTTTAATGACGAAGAATATTATTCTAGTTTTTGATTGCCACAGGTAAGCCTTTAATAACAAGCATAGCATAATAAAAATTTGCGATTTTTTTCTTTTCTTTTTTGATTGAACTATTGCTTTGATAGTATTGTGGAAAGCCATGCGTTACAGTATTGTTAGTACATAACTATTCCTCTCCTTTATCAAAGCAATGGAATACGAATATAATATTATATTCTAAAGACCACAAGGTAATAATTTTCCTTAATTTGGGATGGACAACATTTTGAATAAGGCAGTATACTTGATAATGGCGTACGATGATGTTAGCGTTTGAACAGCAGTCGTGTAGAAGACGTCTTTCAGTGTAGTTCCCATGGACATTTATCGCAAAGTATGGACATCAGATGGTCAAATCAGTTGGTATAATAGTGGTCACGACAGAATTTTAAGCATTACGCTAATTCCATTTGTTCACAGAGTGGATGCAATGGTCTTTTGAAATCAAATTGAGGTGCATATGTGGGTCCGTTGTGTCCAATGAATTATCTCCCCTGGAAAGGGGGCAATTATTAAAATTAAGTAGCTATTCGCCTACTTTCGATTCAGCGAAGCATGCGGCAGAGACTACCCACACCAAAGCTACGTTTTACGTGAAAATTAAAATGTATTCCTTGTTTTGCTTCGTTTGAGAAGTTAACTTTTACATGCAACCGGGCCATGTCGACCTGTGGGCGGCGACTTCAAAGGGGTTTAGGGCAGGTGGGGAAGGAAACCAGTTTATATTAATGGCCTTTAGTGGCCCCAACACAATAGGCATAGTTAATTGTGGGTGGGGGAGTGGTGCAGGGTCGGCCTTTAGAGGTGGACTGGGGACAATTAAGGCCAACTGTAACCACCCTTCATCGTTTAAGCGGCAACATCCATTGAAAGTTACGGTTTCGGGTCATGTGTTTTCTCAAGACGAAACATACTCGCGACAAAAGGTTCTTAAGAGGGGTCTTTTCGAGATTAGTTTTTATTCTAAGTGGCGCAGAAGTTCTTTGTTGATACAAATTTGAAAATACATGTTTGCTTTTAGAAAAGGAGTGCACTAATGGAAGGTAAACCACTTGACGAGACTTCAAGATGGCGTCAGGTTAGATTTTTGAAGAATGTTGATTTACGATTAAAACTAAGATAAGGCCATCCGTCGTGCCACAACTATTGAACATGTTAAGTAGGCCTAATGACGTAAGCGGTTTAACTGTGAAACTAGGGAGAAAATAATACTAATAAAATGTGAAACTATAATTACTGCGGTACTAATATATAGCTGAAAACAGATAAATGGGCATACCTGCAAGACTGTATTCCTTTGTAATCAACATAGGAACATTCGTAGAACTTATCGGTTTCAAATTAATAAAAATTAAAACTTGTTTCGTTTCCATGGGTTCCTCCTTTCTTCTCCAGCAGCAGAAAAGCGAAAACGAAATAAGTAACTCGTAGCGTTCTTTTCATAATATCTTTTTTATATTTTGCATTCAGAGGACAGTAGCCTGGTAGCTATACATTACAAATGTTCATGCATAACCAAGATTTAATTTTAATAACAAATAGCTTTGGGTTGTGTTTGCATTCTGAGGAATTCGATATCGACAGACCTGTACCATAGACGTAACTGAGTTCGTATAATACGAAACTCGCTGGAAACAATGTATATTATAATGAATATCACAGTTACGTCTTGAAGTTTTGCCAATACACGCGGTTCTATGATAAATAGAGCATATAATATTATATACGTATCATAATCGAGAATATATTTGGGTTAGTTGAAGAACACTAGTATACATCTATAGATTATCGGCGAATGCAGGCTGGGTCAATACAGTATATTGCTCACATAACTTGTAACCAGCTGGTAACTGAGCGATACTTCAAATTGATAAGTATGTTGAACAGAAGGCAGGGTTCGCTGGTATGTTATCATCAGAAGTCTGGTGTCTATTGCGTATTGATTTAGATATATTGTTGAAACAGCAGCGTGCGTGAGTGAAATTCAAAACTACGATCATAAAGCAGTTTTTTCTCTGGGTTAGGGCACAAAGGGTGTAAATTGAATATTTGTTAGGTCATTTTGGGGCTTTTGTCAACGTATGATAAGTGATCAATTTTCCTATTTTCATCACCAGTTTTTCTTGCGATTCTATATTTCCTTAACAAAATAAGCAGGTATCCCGCGTTCAATGGACTATCACCACAAGCTGTTGATCAAACCCTTTATTCTGACAGTAGGAAATGGACGCCGTTGGAAATTTGATCCACTCCTCAGAGGGATTTCCCTATTATTCAAAAGTACATGTTTGCTTTATAGTTAAAAAAAAAAGAATATCCAATAATCCAAACAATGGATGTCAATCACAAGCAAATTCGTCAACAGAGAAAGGCAAAAATTTAACCGAATTCGTCCTCGGTGCGAAAACACCTAGTATTTATCACAAAGGTTCTATACGAGTTATATAATAGATATGAATTGCACATTTTATTCCTACAAACTGGCATTGAAAATGTAAACACGCGTTTTGGTGGAAGCTGAATTAAGCCGGGGAGTGGAATGGGGGGGCGAGAGGTCGGGGACTAACTGTCGTCTGCCGAGATCCCCTCTCTCGCCATTGTAGCCGTCGACATTGTTGAGAATAACGGCACGCGCCAGTTCAATGGCGTCGGCGCGTGGCTTCATACTGGCACGCGCCTTCCTCGCAACTCGCGAGAGGACGACTGGTTCGGAATGAATAACGCATCATCTATTCAATTAGGTCCATAACAATTAGCTTCGAGAGTCCTGTCGGCTCCCCACACACCTTAAAGGCACACCTGTGTGAATAGATCCCTCGAAAGCAGGTAAAACCTTTTCGGCTTCACTGCGCGGCCTGTATATCGCGGCACGTCACTATTTTCATTGGACACCGGCTACCCGTCGGCTGTTGGCTTCGTGCCGGGAGATTTCCTTTATTGTCGGTCGCGTGGAAAGCTAGGGTTAAACAATTTTAGATGCCGAGGCAAGCGGAAGTTGTCTGAACTGCGATTGAAATGGGTGCCGTCTGATCTAAAATGGGCAAAGGCGAAGGTAGAAAGAGCGATCTATTAAAGGGACAATTCTGCTCGTGGACAGTGTCAAAATCTTTGACATATCGGATTAATAAAATCGGATTTGGTCATCGAGTGTATTAAGCGCGACGCACCCGGCAAACAAAATTGTTTAGCTCAACAAGAAACATGTATGGAGTTTCGTTTTAAACGTAACCAGATTGTACACTGTTTTCTGTCTTCATTCAACTCATTTACGACAGATAAAAATCACCGAAAACACGTTTTGGTTGAGCTAAATACTTTTTTTTACCGTGTGCGTTGGGCTTTGCAGCAACGTTCGTGAACAAATGACACACTTATTTTGAGAGTCAAACACAATCCTTCCCATATATACCTAAACCAGATGAACCCTGCTATACTTGGTGACCTTTGCAAATTCATGAGCTTTCCACGAGTAACGCCGATTATGCTTAGAATATATCATTGTCTACCTTTCCAAAGTGGCCCGTATGTTGCCGCCATGTTAAACAATGGCCACCCATGCTGTACCGCCGGTCTCGTAAATTTACTTTAAACCCATTTGTTTCGTGTTAAATTTCTTTTTCATTGTATTTAATTCATTACCTTTGCAGTCTTTCTTGACATATTCTGCTCGTGTATCGCCAGCGGATTATAATATAATGGGGAAACGGTCGTAATGTTGACCGGCAAATAAAGAACACATATGCCATTAACGTATAATGCAACGCATAAAAAGCGTAGCCCGTTACAGAAACTTATAAGAGCTAAAGACAAGTACAAAAGTCCAAATATTTAATATGCTGTATCTCAACCTGTCACGAAATGTAACATATAATAATCTTTATGACATAAATAGCCCCGAATGTGGGTTAATAGGAGTGGGATAAAAGTACTTTTTAAGGGGTGGGGCTTATAGTACGTCGTGAAATTAACTTGAATGAACTATTCGAAAATAAAATGAAGAAGTGACGACAAAACATGTGACCTACAGACTATATATATAGGTCTTTGAAGTATGGTGGCGTCAATGTTTTATATACAGAACCGTTGGTTCGTGTTTATAGCCTACCGTTTTCAACATATAGTTTTTGATAAAATGTATAATACCTAAACTTTCAACAAAAGCGGCTTTCTATAAATTTCGAATTGCGTAATAAACATACTATAGTGTGTGAGGTATGATGTGTGTGAGTGGAATGTGTGTACGTGCGCACATGTGTGTTTATGACCAATTAACCTATATCGTTAGCAACTGCACTCATTTAATAAACATTACGATCCATATGATACGAAGAGCTAACACGTCCTATTGATCACACGTAGGACAACTGATTGACCTTGTGAGAGATATGTGATATGCACATTATTATTTAAGGAAAAGATAAACGGGATGGGGGTAGGCCTAATCATCATCGAATTCCTGCCAGGCGTTGCTATACTCGAGCATATTGCATAATCTAATCAAGGTCTGTTACACGGCGGAATTGAAAATCACTTGACAAATACTTTATCGATACAATTTACAATAACATATCTGACGTTTTGACCCTCATTCACGGTGTCTTCGATTTTTAAAACTATATAGCCTATAGAAAACTGAGTTGGGAGGGTGGGTGTTGGATATATTCCTAGTGGTATGAAGTAATAACTTTCTACCTATAGTTATAACTGTTTATGGATCTAAGAAAGCATTCCATTTGGGCGCCAATATTATATACGCCTGGTTGTTCATGTATTGAACTTTTTACCTAGCTAACTGTTTATGGATCTACATATATACCATCGGGACGCTAAAGGTATGGATGTCTCGAATATGGATTTGGAAAGTTTCTTTTCTTAACACGCAACCGGTTTGGTATAGAATGACTAAATAATGACAGTAGGCCTACCATTGTGGTCCCTGACACGGAAATGGAACAAGATTGTCTGGAGAGAAAAAAACATACAGAAAATCAGCGCCCAGTTGCCCAGAACATTTGTAGCTAAACAATTGATTGTAAAGTCAAATTTCGGAACCCGCTACAAGTGACAGTGAGACAGTGTAAGCCCATTGTATATGAAACACTTACTGTATATCGCTACAATACTTGAAACTATGTATAGTAACTAAAATTAATGTAGCGATAAAAGTAGCTAGTGCAACCAGGGTATCGTTTCTCGAAGCTCTCGAATCTACAACGAGACCATAGCACTCTCGTGTAACTGTAAGGATCTCTCGTGCAGTTACGAGAGTGCTATGGTCTCATAGTGGATACGAGAGCTTCGAGAAACGATACCCAGTTTTACCTTTGTAGCGGTTTCCTAAAAAGGTTTTCTTCACAAATTCCTATAATAATT
>JAUTBQ010175501.1:0-11391 GCA_032361185.1 Lepetodrilus ovalis
GCTATAAAAGTAAAAAACCTAACAAAAGTCTATCATCTTTATGATAACCCAAAAGATAGACTAAAAGAGGCACTAAGTCCTTTTAAAAAGAAGTATCATCATGACTTTTATGCACTAAATGATGTTAGTTTTGAGATAAAAAAAGGTGAAACGGTAGGTATCATCGGTAAAAATGGTGCTGGAAAATCTACACTTTTAAAGATGATAACAGGGGTTCTTACTCCTACGAGTGGAGAAGTAGAGGTAACTGGAAAGATAGCATCACTTTTAGAGCTTGGAGCAGGGTTCAATCCTGAGATGACGGGGATGGAAAATATTTATCTCAATGGTACTATCATGGGATTTACCCATGAGGAGATGGAGAAAAAAATAGATGCTATACGGGAGTTTGCAGATATAGGAGAGTTTATACACCAACCTGTAAAGATGTATAGTTCGGGGATGTTTGCAAGGTTGGCATTTTCTGTGGCTATCAATGTTGAGCCTGATGTGTTGATAGTGGATGAAGCTTTGAGTGTTGGGGATATGGCATTTCAAATGAAGTGTATTAGTAAGTTTCAAGATTTAAAGGAAATTGGAACTACCATACTTTTTGTAACACATTCAATGAATCAAATTTTAGCTTTTTGTAAATATGTAGTTTGGATAAATGATGGAAAAGTTCTTTTACAGGGGATTGATGTTGAAACAATAGTTAAAAAATATGAAAATTATCTTGTTCATAAAATAAATCCTTTTGAAGTCGTTGAAAACAAAGAAAAAAATGTATCTCAAGTGTCTTTTAAAAATGATTTTAATTGGTATAATATTACACAAGATGATAGACAAGAAGGTGGAATTGATGCACAAATTCTGGCTATTAAGTTTTTAACTGAAAATGGAGATAATATTATCTCAAAATTGAATGAGAAAGTAAAAATAGAAATATTAATTAAAACTTATAAATATATAAAATTACCTTTAATTGGAATGGGATTAAAAAATCATCTAGGTGAATATATTGTTCATTTTAATACTACTTCTGTACAAAAAACATTGGATGCTTTCTCTTCAAATACTATTTATAAATTAGGATTTGAATTTGTTTTACCTAATTTGTCAGAACAAAAATATATTTTTTCATTGGGATTAGACAAAGGACAATTGGGAAATCATAGTTTAGTTCATCATATTTATGATGTGTTAGAAATAAATGTAATAAGAAATCAATCATTGCATAAGCAAAGTGGTTATGTAATGATTGATTCTACAACATTAAATGTAGTATTAGAGAAAATAGATGATGTTTAAAAATATATTCAATAATAAAAAAGAATATAGATTGCCATTAGGTTACATTGAGAATTTGAATCCATCTTATTCTATAGACAGTTTATCAGATAATATAACATATAAACCGTATATATATGAATTGGCATTATATTTTGCTAATAGAGCAAATATTTCTAATATTATTTTTGTTGGTTCTGTTAATATATCAAAATTGACTCAATTTTTAGAAAATGGGTATGAAGTATATTGTATTGATAAGAAAGAAAATATTTCGATAATCAAAGAAAAATTATCAAAATATATGAATATTACATATATAGAATGTAACTTATCAAAATATTTTCCTGATATTGAAAGAGTAATTTTACAAAATTCCATTATTGTTGCAGCAGATGTTGTAGAGCATATTGTTGAAGTTGATAATTTTTTACAATGGCTATCAAAAGTTTCATATTACTCAAAATATTTATTGGTTTCTACTCCAGATAGAGATCGTGTACGAGGGTATGGTGACTTAGGGGTATCTGCAAATTTAACACATGCAAGAGAATGGAATGCAAATGAATTTAAGTTGTTATTAAATGATTATAAATTTAATTATAATTTACTTGGTCATACAATTAATACAAATCATCATCAATCAAAGTTAGATATTATGGTGATAAGTGGTAGAGAAATAGCATATAGTATAAATCAAAAAGATTTAAAATCTATTTTAGCTATTATAAATGTATATAATGAAAGAGACATAGTTGTAGAGACAATTGAACATCTTCTTAAGCAAGGTGTAGATGTATATATTTATGATGATAATTCCACAGATGGTTCTTATGAGATTATAAAACAAAAATACAATAATTCTAAGCATGTTTTTATAGAACAAAGGAAAGAAAAATCTCAAGATTATGAATGGGAAGAGTTACTAAAACATACAGAAGTAATTACAGAAAAATTTGAATATGATTGGTTTATGCATTGTGATGCAGATGAGATAAGGTATTCTCCATGGAAAGGTGTGACTATTCAAGAAGCTGTTAGTTTTATTGATAAACTTGGTTATGATAGTATAGATTTTACAGTATTGGATTTTAGATTTTTATCAAAAAATGATACTATTGAGTTTGATTATGAAGACAATATATTATCTTTTGAGTTTGGGAAAAGACCTGGGCATTTTTCTCAGATAAAATTATGGAAAAAACAAGATACTAAAGTAGATTTACATTCATCTGGTGGACATGAAGTCATATTTAAAAATAGAAAAGTCTATCCCGTTAAGTTTTTATTAAAACATTATCCCTTAAGAAATAAGCAACAAATGGTAACAAAAGTTTTTCAAGACAGAAAACAACGAGTAGAAAAAGAACAAAACAAAAAAGGGTGGCATACACAATATAACTTAATTTTAAAAGAAGGTATAAGTGATAAATTACCTTGGCAAAATAATCAATTAATCTATTGGAATAATCATATATGTTATGATGAATTTTTAGTTGAGTTAATAAGTGGAATTGGAAATATATAATGAGTGCAAAATTAAACTTAGATTACTATATTGGTAAAGATTACTACAGTGATGGTGATATAGAAGATGAGTTACTGGATATAGTTAAAAGTGACAAAGAGATAGAAGAGGTTTTAGTTCATGATAATCGATGGGCGATACTGTATCATCTTTCTCCTATTCGTCAAAATATATTAAACTGGTATCCATTTAAAAAAGAGGCTTCGATTTTGGAGATAGGTGGAGGATGTGGAGCTATCACAGGGGCTTTGTGTGAAAGAGTAGATAGTGTCAAAGTTGTAGAACTATCTAAACGAAGATCAACTATCAACTATGAGAGAAACAGCCACTACACTAATCTAGAGATAATAGTAGGAAACTTAAATGATATAAAGTTTGAGCAAAAGTTTGACTATATTACTTTAATTGGTGTTTTAGAATACGCAGGAAGTTTTACTAAAACAGATAATCCTTATCAAGACTTTTTAAAAAATATAAAATCATATTTAAAAGAAGATGGAAAATTACTCATAGCCATAGAAAATAGATATGGACTAAAATACTTTGCAGGAGCAAAAGAAGATCATACAGGTAAAGAGTTTGATGGTATAACAGGATATATAGACAATGACAATGTAAGAACATTTGGAAAAAGTGAGTTAGAAGGGTTGTTGTCAAAATCTGGTTTTGAAAAGTTAAACTTTTACTATCCTCATCCTGACTATAAGATGCCTTTTGAGATATATAGTGATGATTTGTTGCCAAATAGTGAAGAGTTTTTGTCTCAAACTCCTAACTATGATATGGATCGTTATGAATTTTTTAATGAATCTGTAGCATATAGGGGGATTATTAAAAATGGTCAATATCCATTTTTTGCAAACTCATTTTTTGTAGAGTGTTGTGTGTAAATGAAAGTTTTATATGTAAAAAACGGAAGTGAAAGAGCAAAAAAGTTTCAGCTACAAACGATGATATATGAAGAAAATGGTATAAAGTTTGTAAAAAAACAAGCACTTTGTAAAGAAGCTATTCCACATCTAAAGAAGATGAAAGATAGTTATAAAAAACTCAATGAATCTATCATAAATCCAAAAATAAAATTGGCAAAGATTATAGATGAGAGTGAAGATAGTTTAACTTTTGAATTTATAGATGGTATTAGTTTTGAAAGTAGATTTAACAAAGCTCAAAAACAAGGTAAAAATGAAGTAGATAAGATAATTTATGAGTATAAAGAGTTGCTAAATAGAGGATTTAAAACTACTAAGTTTAATAATAATGTGATGGTAACAGATGAATATCAAAAGATTTTTGGAGATATGGACTATAGTCAGTTTGATGGAGAGTTGTGTTTTGATGGAGTGTCAAATATTGACTTGATTTTTTCCAATATTATTCATAAAGATGATGATATTTATTTGATTGATTATGAGTGGGTTTTTGAGTTAAATATACCTGTAGCATATAGTATGTATAGGGCATTTATACAGAAAGATATACAAAAAAACTTTTTAGAAGAATTTGAGATATTTGAGAAAAACTTTTTAATGAAATATATTGTAACAAAAAATGGTTTTTATAGTTTTAAAGATAAATATGATAAGTATAGACCTAATGCTCTAGAACAATTTCAAAAGATGGAACAACAACTTCAAATAAAAGAACAAGAAATTAAAGAAAAAGAACAAAAAATATATACATTTGCAACAAATATTGCTCATATTGAAGAACATAAAAATACTCTTATAAAAGAACTTGAAGGTGTATACAAATCTAAACGATGGAAATTATTTTATCCTATTGATAAATTTAAAGAGATAGGTGTGTCAAAAAGAGTTTATGTGTTTATAAAATCAAATAAAATATTAAGAGCTGTTTATCATAAATTACCAATAAACAATGAACTTCGATGGAAAATAAGGCAATTTATATCAACTGGTAAAATACAAAAAGATGGTGTAACTTCTTTAGTTGAAGATGGGTTAGATGTATTTCAAAGAGATGTTATAGAGTGTGAGAAATTACCTTTTGTATCTATTATCATACCTTGTTACAATCAAGGGTGTTATTTATGGGAGTCTGTGCCTTCTGCCTACACCAGTTATAGTGGAGATATGGAAATAATCGTTGTTGATGATGGTAGTACAGATGCAAGAACTTTAAAATGTATTCGTGAAATAAAAAGTTTTTTTCCAAATATAGAAATAATCCATAAAGAAAATGGAGGGTTGTCTTCGGCTAGAAATGCTGGGATAGAAAAGGCAAAAGGAAAGTATATACAATTTTTAGATGCAGATGATGTTTTAGTTCCTGGAAAGATAGATATTCAAATTTGTATAGCTGAGGATAAAAATAGTGTGATAGTTAGTAACTATTTGACAAGTGATGAACATTGTAAAGTATTTTATAAAACAGAAGAGACGATCAAAGGCTTTTCATATACTTTGGATGACTTTATATTTAAATGGGAAAGAGGGTTGTCTGTTCCTATCCATTGTGGGCTTTTCCCTAAAAAAATATTTGATAAGATAAAGTTTGATACAGAACTATCAGCAAAAGAAGATTGGTTTATGTGGACGACACTACTTAGTAAAGGTTATCTCTTAGAGTATGTAGATGTGCATTCTGCTGTATATAGAGTACATACTGAAAGTATGGTTCGTCAGTCATTTGTTAAAATGTCAAAACAGTGGGAAAAAGCATATATTAAAATTGCTTCTTTGTTAGATGGAGAAAAAAAGACAGAGTTTGAAAAAGAGAGTAAGAAGTGGCTTGAAAACTATTATCGCTCAAATCCAAACTATAAAGAAGAGATGCAAAAGAAAAATAAAATAGTTGAAACTAAAAAATCTAGTAAAGTTCTTGATTTAGATAAAGATGCAACTAACCAGTTAATAGAGAGATTTCAAGATTTTGGAGATAGCACTCCTGTCATAAGTGTTGTTGTTCCTGTATTTAATCACTACGAATATCTTTTTTCATGTTTTGAGTCTGTCACTAAACAAGGTAAAGTTCCTATAGAGTTAATATGTGTGAATGATAACTCATCGGATAAAAGAGTAGAAAATCTTTTAAATAAAATGAAAGAGTATCCAAATGTAACAATTATACAGCATGAAGAGAATAAGGGTATATCATATACTCAAAATGAAGCTGTTGATATTGCAAATGGTCAGTATATTGCATTTTTAGATTGTGATGATTATTTAAAAGATGGGGCATTAGAAATTGTTTATGAACAAATAAAAGTATTACCTAAAATTAACTATTTTTTTACAGATAGAACTAATATAGACCAAAATGGTAAAGTACTTTATGATGCAACTTATAAGGCTGTACGATCTCAAAATAGTATAAAAGAAGATTTATTGGATAGGATGATTGCTTCTCACTTAAAAGTTATTCGAAAAGAGCTTTACAAGAGAGTTGGTGGTAGTGATAAAAAAATGTCAGGTATTCAGGATTGGGATTTAGCACTTAAGATTGCTGAGGTTGGAGAACTTGAGTATATCGATCAGTCACTTTATTGTCATAGACTTCATGAAAACTCTGTTACATCATCAGATAGTGTTGCACAGTATAAAAAAACAAATATTTTAAGACGAGAATTTTCAGAAAAATGGTTAAATAGAGAAGAAGATGTAGATGCAAAAGATATTTATAGTTTGTTAAAACAAAATAACTGTGATATAGATGTATTAAATGAGTTAGATAATGTGACAGTTTTCTCTCCAGCAGATACAAAATTAAATACTTGGTATTGTCCAGATGAGATACAAGAAGCTTTTAGAAATGGTAAAATAGTAATCTTTGATGCAAGAGACAATATTGATAATGTTTATGTAGAGTTTTTAAGAGATTTTAACAGTTATTTTGATTTGATTATCTGTGATAGGTTGAGTATTTCTGCACAATTAATTGGTACATTATGGTCTGAAAAGATTATTTGGACACCTTTGAAAAATTGTAACTATCGTTGATAGTAATGATTAAAAAATTATTGTATTTTCCAATTTCTATATAGATATTATTATCTTTATCTATTTTTTCTTTCTTCATTAATGATGATATATTTAGTTGTTTGCAAATATCAGTAGCAGCAACAGTTTTTTTCAGTAAATCATTTTTAGATTCTGTTTGGCTACATAAAATAGCAGTTTTAAAACCAGTAGCATGAGCCACAGGACTCCATCTCATAAATGCATCTAAACTTTCGATTCGACTAGGGTTTAAACTATATTGTTTTGATATTGTACTATTGATTTTAGATATATTATGGTTTGTGCTGATAAGAATGACACCATCATAGTTTTGTGCATTATCATTGGAAACATTTGATAGCTCTTCATAATGTATATTTGTAACTGTTTTGTACCATTGTAAATTTGCTTGATTTGTTTGATACAAATAATAAGTATAGAAAGTTATAACAGGTGATAGTAAAAGAAGTTGCCATTTTTTAACTGATGTTAATATGAATACGGTAGATAATATTCCTACCCAAGTTGCTATTATTGTTCGTGGAGATATTACTATTCCGATTGGAAGAATAATGACATAATGTACTATGATAATAGAAAAAAATATGATAAATATAGGTATTAATAAATTGATTTTATTTACTAAAAATGCACTAATTAGAACAGATGCAAATATTGCCAGTATAAATTCATTTGGAGCAATATAATGAAAATCACTAACTAAAGTATTAAATGAATGTAAGATATTTTGAGTTAAATCTTGAAATGAATGTATATAGTGTGGTTGTCTCCAATCTGATATTTGCATCAAATGCCCAGATAGAATAAATATAATCAATTGAGTTGTAAAGTAACCTGCAATAAACCCTAAAGCCCACATAGGAATTATTTTTAAGATAATCAGTTTGTAATTAATTTCTATATTATTTGAAGCATAGTATCCTAAACTAGCTAATGGAAGTAGGTAATATAAATTGCTTAAAGTAGCAAAAAACAGGATGCCATATATAATATAAAATTTATGAATTGGTAAAAATTTAACAGTATAAACAGATGAAGCTAACAACAAAAAGGCAAGCAAACTTGTTGCTGGCCATAAGATTTGATTGTATAGTGGAGGTAGTTGAAAGAATAGTGTAGAAACTAAAACTCCATAAAGAATGTTTTTGCTTATTTTATAGGTATTAATAAATATAAAATATGTAAATGAGAAAAGTATTAAAAATGATAGTAGCTTACCAGATAAGAGTGTTAATAATGGGAAAAAAATATAATTTATCCATCGACCTTCTTCCATCACTTTATAATGATAATAAAAGCTACTTGATAACTCATATAACGAATCATGCCTATATGCTTTAAGTTGAAATATGTCTTGAAAATTTGATAACATAAAAAATAGATTGACAAGAATAAATAGTAAAACAAAGTAATCTATAAATTTTAAATTTTTTATATGAAAGTAATTCAAAGTAACATATCTTCCTTATCATGTATAATTTATTGAATTTTATCTAATATTTGTTATATTATCTTGAATTTTTAATGGAGTGTCAAATAAATGGACAAAATAAATCAGCCCTTACTATCTATAGTCGTACCTTGTTACAACGAAGAAGAAGTTTTATCTGAAACTGTAAAAAGAATAAAAGAGTTACTTTTAGATATGGCTGACAGGAGCATAATTTCAAAAGATAGTTATATAGTTTTTATTGATGATGGTAGCAAAGATAATACATGGGAGTTAATCAAACAATATAGTAAAGATAGTATCAGTATAAAAGGTGTCAAGTTATCAAAAAATGAAGGTCACCAAAATGCACTTTTGGCTGGTATGGAAAGTGTAAAAGGAAAATGTGATTGTTTGATTTCTATTGATGCAGATTTACAAGATGATCTTGGAGCAATAGAAAAGATGATACAAGAGTTTAGAGATGGTCATGAGATTGTTTTAGGGGTAAGAGATGATAGAACATCAGATAGTTTTTTAAAAAAATTTACAGCAGAATCTTACTATAAGCTTATGAATTTAATGGGTGTTAATTTAGAATTTAACCATGCTGACTATAGGTTAATGTCTCAAAAAGCATTGAACTTTTTTCTACATTTTCAAGAAAGAAATCTTTTTATTAGAGGTATGGTTAAATTAATCGGACTAAAGACTTCAACAGTTCACTATAAAAGAGATGAAAGATTTGCAGGTGAGTCAAAATATCCTATAAGTAAAATGTTAACTCTTGCATGGAATGGGATAACATCTTTTAGTGTATTGCCTTTGAAGTTTATTACTGTCATAGGTTTTTTAATATTTTTACTAAGTATGATAATGGGAGCATATATCTTTTATGTAGCTTTATTAACAGATAAAGCAGTACCTGGTTGGGCATCAACAGTTTTGCCAATATATTTTATTGGTGGAGTCCAATTATTGTCGATAGGTATTTTAGGAGAATATATAGGTAAAATATATCAAGAGAATAAGCATAGACCACATTATTTTATTGAAGAGGAAATTAGTTGATTTCTTATTCATTTATCAAATATGGAGTAATAGGGATTGTAAATACTCTGTTTAGTTATTCCATTATTTTTTTATTGCTATATATGAAATTTAGTGCAGAGTTAAGTAACTTTCTAGGATATTTTCTTGGTATATTTTTATCATATTATCTTAATAAAAAGTATAATTTTAAAAGTAAAAATAGTCATAAAAAAGAGATGCCTAAATTTTTAACAAGTATGCTTATAGCATATTTATTGAATTTAATAGTACTCATTTTTTGCTATAGATATCTTGGAATAAATGTTTATGTTTCTCAAATTTTAGCAGGTATCATATATACACTATCTGGATATGTAATTTCGAAAGTTTGGGTTTTTAGATGAGGTATAACTTATCTTATAATTGTTTATGATGTTTCTGAGATATTGACATTTCCCATAAAACTACATATAATACTCTAAATAGTACTATTAAGGATACCATCATGACTATTGCGGCAAATGAACTCAAAACCAAAGGTATCTCAGTCATAGATACTCTTTTAAAAGATGAAAGTGAAGCTATCATAACTGTTCGAGGTGAACAGAAGTATGTAGTGCTTGATATGAAGAGGTATAACTTTTTAAGAGAGTGTGAACTTGAAGCGGCTCTTGTAGAAGCAAAGGAAGAGTTAAAAAATGGTAGATTTGTTGTCGAGAGTGTAGATGAACACTTAAGAAGAATAACTGATGAACTATAAACTGATATATCTTGAAAGCTACAATAAAAAAGCAGCCAAGTTTATCAAAAAACATAAAGATTTAAAAAAACAGTATGAAAAAACACTAAAGTTACTTGAGTTAGATCCTTATCATCCATCTTTAAGACTTCATAAACTACATGGAAAGTTAGAGGGTGTGTTTAGTGTTTCTATCAATATCACCTATCGTATAACGATGGATTTTATCATAGAAGATGGTAAGATTATTCTTCTAGATGTGGGGCATCATGATGATTTGTATTAAGTTTTTGATACAATTATGCAAAAGAAGGATGGTGTTTTTATGAGAGATATGCTGATAACACGACTTAATAAGTTGTTTGTATATGGAAAAAGTTTAAATAAGTTAGATGATATAAAAGTCTACATAGACTATATTAAAAAAGATTTAGATATATCGTGACTGATAAAAATATAATAGTTGTTGTACCAACTTTAAATGCAGCTAAAACATTGTCTAAACAAATAGATAAACTTCTCTATCAAGATTGTAAAGTTTTGGTTATAGACTCTTCTTCTGAGGATACTACTGTAGAGATAGCTAAAAAAGCTGGTGTAAAAGTTTTAGAGGTACAAAGAGCTGACTTTAACCATGCTACAACAAGAAACCTAGTTTTAAACTATGATGCTGATTTTTACCTCTTTATGACTCAAGATGCGATTCCCTATGATGAGAGTTTAGTTGAAAATCTTTTAAAACCTTTTGATGATAACGAGGTAGTAGTAAGTTACGCAAAACAAGTTCCTCATGTTGAAGCAGATGTTTTAGAAAAGTTTGCACGCAATACAAACTATCCTGATAGTTCAACTTTAAAATCAAAAGAGAGTCTTAAAGAACTAGGGATAAAAACTTTCTTTTGTTCTAACTCATGTGCTATGTATAAAGCTTCATATTTTAAAGAAGTAGGGGGGTTTACCCCAGGGCTTATCATGAATGAAGACATGGAGTATGTAGCTAGGGCTATCTTAAAGGGTAAAAAAGTAGCCTATCAAGCAGATGCAAAAGTGTGGCACTCTCATTCATATAGGGTTAGTGATATATTTCAACGATATTTTGACATTGGGATATTTTTTAAGACAAACTCTTGGATAGAAGATGAGGTTAACAAGTATAGCTCTACTGAATCAACGGGGATAAAACAAGCACAAAAAGAGTTAGTATATCTTTTGAAAAAAAGTCCATTATCTGTACCTAAATCAATTTTATTTTCTCTAGCTAAGTTTGTAGCATTTAAACTAGGTTATCAGTATTATAATTTACCAATAAGCATAAAAAAATCACTATCCTTACATAAAAATTTTCATACCTAAATCTCCTACAAGCACCTTTTTGCTACAATTATTTAAACTATTTTAAATAAAACGGACA
>JAUTBQ010175512.1:0-11390 GCA_032361185.1 Lepetodrilus ovalis
GTTACAGATAGAAAATTGGATTTGAAAAATCTGACTTCAATATCAAACTTTGTTTATGAAATGATTAATGTTTCACCAAATACTCGTGCACCTTTTGTTGGTAAATCAGCATTTGCACATAAAGGTGGAATACATGTTAGTTCAGTTCTTAAAGATAGTAGAATGTACGAGCATCTCGACCCTAAAATTGTAGGGAACAAACAACGAGTAATTGTTTCTGATCTTTCAGGGCAAAGTAACATACGTTATAAAGCTTCAAAACTTGGAATTACATTACCAGATGATAAAGATTTTAATAAAAAATTTGTAACATTTTTAAAAGATCTTGAATACAATGGATTTCAGTTTGATGGAGCTGAAGCTTCTTTTGAATTATTACTTCGAAAAGAATTACAAGATTATAGTCCATTTTTTGATATAACTTATACAAAGGTAAATGTTTTACAAGATAAAAATATTAATAATTATTCTGAAGCTGTTCTAAAAGTTGAAGTTAATGGAGAAGTGGAGCATACTGCTGCGGATGGTAATGGTCCGGTTAATGCCTTAGATGGAGCATTACGAAAAGCACTTTTAAGATTCTTTCCGGAAATTGCTCAAATAAAACTTGCTGATTATAAAGTAAGGGTGCTTGGAGAAAATGATGGAACAAATGCAAAGGTAAGAGTACTTATTGAATCTACTGATGGTAACCATACTTGGTCAACAGTTGGTGTTTCGGAAAACATAATTGAAGCAAGCTTAATGGCTTTAACAGATGCAATGAATTATAAGTTATATAAAACAAAGAATCATAAGTAGAAATGTTATTGATGTAAATCTTACAGAATAATTCATTAAAAGAAATTATCTCATTCTGTGTTGTACCTCACATTTGTAAAATGAAAAATTATTAAGTTTCATTATTAAAAAAAAGTTTTAATGTGAGTTATAAATGAAAAAGAATAATAATATAAAACAAAAATATCAATACCTTGGTGTTCATTCCAGGTCAATTAGAATAAAAGAAAATAATTTATGGGGAATGAATACTTTAGAAGGAGAAGAACTTCTACCTATTGATTACTTAGAAGTTTTTACTCTTCCTTCTGGCTTTGGTTTAATTGCAGCAAGAAAGGAAGGAAGTTGGGCAATATTCGATAAAAAAGGGAATAGAGTTAACTCAGACACTTATGATTACATTTATCCTTACTATGGTCTGTTTAGTATAACAAAAGTTCGTATTGGAAATAAATGGGGTCTGATTAATAAATACGGAGAAAAGGTTACACAGATTAAATATCGAAATATAGAGAAATTTGGAAAAGGGATAGCTCTTAATAAGTTTAACTCAAGTATTGATTTTTTTGATATAGAAAAACTTATTAGTTTTAACCATATAGAACCACAAATAGATATTGAGTCAATAAAAGAGTCCACTCATACTTCAGAAAACAAACTTAGAAAGAAAAAAATTAGAACTTCTTAGTTTTTTGTGAAAAAAAATTAAATAACAGAGAATTATCTTTACAAAGCATAATTCTCTGTTTGAGACCTTCACACTCTATATGACGATATATAATTATAAAAGTTCCCCAAAAATTCTATAAATTTAGCATTAGAATAAAACTAATAATGGCGCGTTCGTCTAGTGGTCTAGGACGCTGGCCTCTCACGCCGGTAACACGGGTTCGAACCCCGTACGCGCTACCATTTTTTTATATACTTCTTTTTCATTTCAAAAATTGATAAATCTATTTTCTAAAGTTATCTTTCCATTTCAATTTATTAAAATAATATGAATTTTAAGTTAAACGCAAAAGATAAAAACTGTAAAGCAAGAGCAACAATTTTTGAAACAGAGCATGGAGTTATTGAAACCCCAAGGTTTATGCCTGTTGGAACACAGGGTACTGTAAAGGCAGTTTCGCAACGTATTCTTAAAGATGAGATAAATGCTACTATCATTTTAGGAAATACTTATCATCTGTATCTACGTCCTGGTATGGAAGTAATTGAAGAGGCTGGAGGTTTACATAGATTTATAAACTGGGATGGTGCTATTTTAACAGATAGTGGTGGGTTCCAAGTTTATAGTTTGTCCGAATTAAGAAAACTAAAAAAGGATGGTGTTGAGTTTAAATCTCATCTTGATGGTTCAAAACATTTCTTCTCACCAAAAGTTGTTATTGATATTCAGAGAACAATAGGTTCAGATATTATGATGGTATTGGATGAATGTACTCCTTATCCTTGCGACTATGATTATGCAGTTACTTCTACTCAACTTACTTCCGATTGGGCAATGCTTAATAAAGAAGCTTTTAATAATTCGCAACCAAAATATGGACATAAACAATTATTATTTGGAATTGTTCAAGGAAGTGTTTACAAAGATTTAAGAGAAAAATCTGCAAAGGATTTGGTAAAGTTAGACTTTGATGGTTATGCTATTGGTGGACTTGCGGTTGGCGAACCGGCAGAACAAATGTATGATATGGTAAATTTTACAACTGACTTTTTGCCGGAAAACAAACCTAGATATTTGATGGGAGTTGGCAGACCGGAAAATATTCTAGAAGCAATTGAGCGAGGTGTTGATATGTTTGATTGTGTTATGCCAACTCGTAACGCTAGAAATGCTTATCTTTTTACAAGTGAGGGATTTGTTAACATGAAAAATGCAAAGTATAAGAATGACTTTTCCTCACTAGATGAAAATTGTGATTGTTATACTTGTCAAAATTTTACCAAAGCATATTTACGCCATTTATTTATAGCTGGAGAAATTCTCGCATTAGAGTTAGCATCAATTCATAATCTTACTTTTTATGTTAACTTAACAAACACAGCAAGAGAAAAAATTATTGAAGGAAATTTTAGTGAGTGGAAAAATAAAATTATTAGTAAATTATCAAATAAAATTAATAAATAAAACAACGGAGAAATAAATGGAATTATTATTAGCAATGGCACCACAAGGTGGCGAAGGTGGGAGTATGGTTAGTACTTTGATTATGTTTGGGTCAATATTTGCAATTTTTTATTTTATGATTATTAGACCACAACAGAAAAAAGCTAAAGAAAGAGAAGCATTGTTAGGGGATGTGAAGAAAGGTGATAAAATAATTACAAGTGGTGGTATTCACGGAACTATTGCTGGTCTTGAAGAAAAAACCATTTTACTTGATGTTGGGAACAATAATAAAATAAAGATGGAACGTACGGCAATTGGTCAAGTTTTAGGTAAAGATTAAAAATAAAAATGCCTGACATTTTTAAGATGCCAGGCATTTGAGATAAATTAAAATGAAAGTTCTTCCGAAAAGAAACAACTTCCTTGGTCTCAAGGGAAAATACTCATCTTACAAAAACTCTGATATTGTTGTAATTCAAAGCCCACTAGAAAAAACTGTTAGCTATGGAAAGGGGACGAAGAACGGACCTAAAGAAATTCTAAAAGTTTCTCATTATATAGAAGTTCTTTCTTACAAACAAGAATCTTATTGGGAACAAGTTGAGTATAAAGTACCTGACAACTGGTGGCATAGCAAGGAGTACTATAATGTACCTCTTGATGTTTATATGAAAGTTCTAAAAAAAGCTATTCGTAACGGATTCACCATGAGTATTGGTGGTGACGTTTCAGAGGCAGGGTTCCTAAGAACAACTAATGCTGCTTTAGTTCCATCTTTCGATATTCCTTCTAAATATATCAATGAAAATTCTCGTCAATTCCGTTTCTCTAATGGTAGTACTACTGATGACCATGGAATGCAACTAATGGGATATTATACTGATAAAAAAGGAAATGACTGGTATCTTATTAAAGATTCAAGCTCAGGTTCTCGTAACAATGATATTAAAGCTCCAGAATTTGGATACTATTTCTTCTCTGCTGACTATATAAAGTTAAAAATGATGGGCTTTACAGTTCATAAAGATGCTTTAAAAAAGTATGCTAAGAAGTTCAAAAAATAGTAAGTTACTATTACAAAAGAAAATTCTCATTTATGTAAACTCCAAAAGTTGGACTGTTAAAAATAATTATTGTGAAAAAGTTCGGTATCCTACCGGACTTTTTCCATTTAAACTAGTCTTAATTCTGTTATTGTAATAGATATAACCATTTATCTCTGTTTCTTTTAGGCCTCTATAGAATTAAACTTCTATAAATATAACAATTTCAATAAACTAAATAAATTCTCTATAACAACATTATCTAAGCAACTTCCTTTTCTAGACATGCTCTGAATAATTCCTTTTTCCTTAAGCTTATATCCATAGTTTTGATATATATTACATTGTAGCTATTTTATATTGCTCATAATCTCTTCTCCATTTAGATATAAGATATTGAGTTATTAGGTGTTTTACTAACATATGATGCAAAAATAATTTATCATCTAAAATCTCTCTTATTAATTGATACTTTAAATCACCTGTATATTTTATTCTTTAATAATAAACCTTCTTTGCCATGTAGTTCATATAAATTTACACATTTATTAACTAGCCTAGGACTAGTCTGTAATTCTCGCATGATAGAGTTATAAAATGCACCACCTTTTATTACCTTCAGAACAGCTTTCTCTTTATCACTAATACTATATTTATTTCTTTCTCTTCTTACACATAAGAAAAAACCAAATGTTGCATCCAACTTTTGTGCTGTATTTCACATACAATTTGCGTTTTTTTGAGCTCTATAATAGAATACTAAAAAACAACAAATATAAGATAGTATAATATTACAGCTTAAACTATAAATTAAAAAATATTATAAAAACTTAAAGGGTATTTAATGATACAAAAAAATCAAAGTCATCAACAACATACAAAACATAATAAGGCCAATTCACATATGATATATCAAAAAGATAATTAGTAATATTCTAAATAATAACCCATATACCAATATCCGTCTGAAGTCATAACAAAATTGACTTAATATTACATTTGGAAACAATACAAAATTTAAGATTACAAATCTTGTGTTTGTAACAATTATCATTTATGATATAATTAAACTCGTAAAAACCTAGTACTAGAAACATTTATATATCTCTATTTAATAAAATAGATATCTCACTATATGATACACATAAGGAATATAAACAGGACAACAAATGCATATTTTAAACATAGTAAAGTTATTGAAAGACAATATCATTAAAAGTTATTCAAAGAATAATATACAATTCAAACAAAGCAAAAACGAATAACAATACTCAACATAATAAAACATGGAAATTTTAATAAACCTATCTATTCTTTTTATATATACATAAAATACAAGAAGAAAAATAAAGATGTAAATCACTATAATACATCTGTTTAAACTATCAATTGCAAGAAAAAGACTTCTTTTTAGAAAAAACAAAAGACACAACATAAAAAAAAGGATAGTTCATCACAAGTTAAACAACATTCATCTAAAAAATAATTGGATTTTCAATTATGTATCTATATTCGCAATCGAAAAAAAAATGTAATCATAACAAAAATCGAACACTATGAAAAATGTACTATGTGCAGCAATTATTTTAATATTAGCATTTACTTCTTGTACTAAGAACATAAAAGACAAAAGTATTATTGACGCTGGAATAGAAACAACAAATGTAAATTTAGACATTAAAACTATAGATAATTTATCTACAACAAAAGTATCAAAAGTAGGTGCATACAATAGAGGAACTGCTCCTGTATATGTTGCAGGAGTAAATATAAAAGCAACATACCTAGAACCTGTTACAAACATAGTAGAAAAAACTTTTGATTATGTAGGCATGGGAGAAACTGGAGATAACATTAATATGAATATTCCTTTAGGATCAAATAAATTCGAAGCAATAAGTAATGCAACATACACTGCATTAAATGCAACATACCTTAATAAAATAACAAAAGCTACTGGAACAGAGGCTAAGAATGTTTATTACTCGTCTGAATTAATAAAAAAGCAACCAGTTTTTGCAATCTTTAAAGGAGAAACAACAAAAACTATTTCTACTGCAGATAACAATGTTAATATTTCAATGACTACTGAAAATGCGAGATATTCTGTAGTTCTTGAAACTTCAAATAAATATGATATAGATGTAACTATGACTTGTAATGGGATAGAACAAAAAATCCTAAAAGCAAATTATACTAACGCATCTGCTTTAATATTTAATAACGAAGATATTAAAAATATAAATGACGTAATAATAACTCTTGATGTTTTTGCTAGAGGGAAATCTGAAAAACTAAAAACTATAGAAGTTAAAAACGGTGAAGACTATTTTACTACAAAAGCAGGAGTAAACAACACTTTAGTTCTTACTTATAACTCTGATGGTGAATTATTCAAACAAGAAACTGGTATCAACTTCACATGGACTCCAATGGTAGAAGAAGGGTCAGTTGTAGAAATAAGATAATAGCTTAAATATTATAATACTAATAGTACTTAGGCTAATCGTCTAAGTACTATTAATACAATTAAAACTTTATAAATAATGCTCTATATATGTAGAAGTATTTTCATAGTTGTTATACTTTCTTTTCTTATTGTTTCATGTAATAAAGAAGATAAAGAAATTGTTCCAAGATATAAAACCTCCGAAGTAAATTTTAATCTAAGTATTAAAAATATAAAAGATAATAAAGAGAACCCCAAAAAAGTTTCTAGAATAGATGTTCAGAACTCTGATTATAATGTAATAAGAGGAAATGTACCTATTGGAATAAAGGGAGTACAAGTCATAAGTACACATACAGAACAGTCTGATCAATATGGTTATCCTCTTACAGCTTATAAATCCATATATTTTTCAGATAAAGATTCTGACCCATCTCTTTCTATTCCAGCATCCATGAATATTGTTTTAGGAAGAAATAGGTTTACAGCATACTCTTTATCAGATAGTGATGTTACAGCAAAAAATGAGAAGTATGAAAATATTATAAAATGTTCTAATAATGCTTCTGACTCAGAAAAACTTGATTTTTATACAAAAGAAATAAACAAACTACAACCTGTTTATGCACAATATAGTGGAGAAACTACCGTAGATATAAAAGGAAATAATCCATCTGTTAATATTAACATGACCACAAAGCAAGCAAGGTTAAATATTGTTTTTGAAAATAATACTAAATTCAGAGCAACATACTTTGTATTTTATTCTAATGATTATGCTAATACAAATATGATAATAAACAAAGCAAACTCTAAAACTAGTTCTATTTTTATTTTAAATAAAACAAACATATCATCTTTCGCGATAAATATATATGTAAGATACTATTACGATTGGGGATGGATCAAAAATGAAGGTTATTTGAAATACAATGGCAGTTATGATATACGAGTTAAAGCAGGAGTTAATAAAACAATAATATACAATCTTAATAGAGCCAAAATCAATTGATAATATTAGCATAATATATTAATACATATAATATGTCTACAAAGATTGCTACTGTTTAAACATATCTATATCTTTATAGGATTATAAAAAGATAGAGAGAACAGTTTTATGGCAAAAGTAATTATAGGTATTCACGGATTGTGTAATAAAGTCGAAAAGAATAAACTTGAAGAGTGGTGGAGAAAATCTATAGAGGAAGGTTTAGATATTAATCTAGATAAGAGTCACTCTAAATTTAAGTTTAAGATGGTATATTGGGCCGATTTATTATATGATAAGCCCTTAGAAGAGAGTATAAAAGACAAAAAGCATAAACTCTATCTCAACGAACCATATATTCCTCAAGAAAAGAATTTTATTCCTGAGCAATCTCCCGTACGCAAGAAAATTCTTAATTATATACAACCCAAACTAGACAAGATACTTCTTAACGATGATTTATCATCTAACTACTCTCTTTTAACAGATAAAATAGTAGAAAAGAAATTCGGAGATTTAGCAATATACTATTCTAATAAAGAAAAGAGGAATGCAGTCAGAGAAAGATTAGCTTATGAATTAAGAGAACATAAGAAAGATAACATTCTACTTCTTACTCACTCTATGGGCACTATTATTTCTTATGAAGTACTTACCTTTTTATGTCCTGAGATAAAAATAGACACACTTATAACCATAGGATCTCCACTTGGTTTCCCACTCATAAGAGCAAGAATTGCTACAGAAATGGAAATTAAAAATAAGATCGATATGAATCTTAAGACACCAGAGAATATAAGTAAATCTTGGTTTAATTTCGCTGATATTAACGACAATGTTTCTATGGGATATAAACTCTCAAACAATTATCTTGCTAATAGCAATAATGTATCGGTCATAGATTATCAAGTACACAACGACTATATTGCTAATGGAGAAAGAAATTATCACAAATCATTTGGTTACTTAAGAACTCCTGAGCTTACAAACATCGTATATAAGTTTACTCAAACTAAGCGACATCCACTTGTTGAGAAAATTATTACATTCGTTAAGAAAAGTATGTTACTATTTAAAAAATAGAATAAAAACAATAAGGAACTTAGTGTAATTACCCTAAGCTCCTTATTTATACAAACACAAATCCTCTTCCTTGAATGAAAACTATGAAGAGATTAAAAATTATTTCTCTATTTTCTTAGAATTAAGATTATACCAATCTATCTTTCTTGAAAAATACATTACTAATCCTAGTATAATAAATATTCCTATACTTCCTATCAACAAAGCATAATCTTGCAGTTGAATAATTACAAATATAAAAGTATACAGAATAAATAATATTCCTGATATAAGAACAGTAAGTTTATTTGATTTTAAAATAGACTTAACATAAGCAGATATTAAAAGAATCGTTAATATAGCAGAAGTTATGAAAGCTAAGTTGTAATTTATATGTTCTGAAAATGCTAATAGAAGTGAATAAAAAACTATTAAGGCCAAACCTACCAAAATATATTGAATAGGATGAATAAATCTGTCTTTTAAAATTTCCACAAAGAAGAACACCATAAAAGTTAAAATCAAAAATAATATAGCGTACTTGATAGAACGTATAGATTTCTGATAATTGTCTACTGGTAATAATAAATCTACTCCAAAACTAGATGGATAAATATTATAAGATCCACCTCTCCAAGATTGTGGATAATTTCTATTAAGATGCAATACATTCCAATTCGCTGTAAAACCTTTCTCTGACACATCTCTAGAATCAGGTAAAAAAGAACCATTAAAACTAGGATCCTTCCACTTAGAATTCAGTGTTACATTAGTAATCTTACCAACTGGAGTAAAATATAGTTTTTGACTACCCTTTAAATCTAGTTTAAAAGAAAACTTATATAAAGAATTATTTGAAACCTTAAGAGGTATTCTTGCATTAATACCACTTCTTACAACATCCTTTGTTACGGTACCTGGATTAAAAGATAATTTATCATTATTCCAATTTAAATCTATCTGCTTCTCTATTCCTCTTAAATCACTAATACCTATAGAAATAAAAGCTTTGTCAAAAAGAATATTTTGCGTAGGAATATCAAAATCCTTAAAATTAATATCCTTAAATAATCCACTAATATTTACTTGAGAATTATAAACAACTATCTCGTAAAGAGCCCTATACCTTTTCTCTGGAAATATCTGACCATCTATTTTCAATTCGTTTGGCAAAAAATGAAGGTGTTCTTTTACACGAACAATATTTGTAGTTGTATCTCTACTGTCGTTCTTATCAGATTTCTGTCTTATATAACGATAATAAGGTATACTAACTATTGGACCTGCAAGAGTTTGGACTTTACCCCACTTTGCACTTACCTCATTTATTGCTAGAGTTTGTCTATACTCTCTCTCGTGTATTAAATCCTCTATCATTACTTTTGGTATAAGCAACAAAAGAGTTAGAAGCACTATTACTCCTATCTTTACATAGATATTGTTTTTTAAATCTCTCATTCACTAAATCATTTTAGTTCAATAATTTTTATATATATCGTCTCTTCAGTTGAAGAACTTGCAATAATAGCAGCGTGTTTCATCGTTTCTATATTCATAATCGACTTAAGATCAATAGCTTTAACTTCTTCAGCTGATAATAATGTGTGATTCAAAAAGAATAAAGATTCTTTATAAACATAGTCATTATAATGCATTTTAGAAAAAATAAAAACAAGTCCGTCTTTAGCCATACCTTTATGGAATTTACTAACTTCTTCTCTCTTTAAACAAAGAATCTCTTTAATATCCGAATCTAGAAAACCTGTTTCTAGGTGTCTTGACTTAATATCGTAAACCACAGCCTTGCCATCTATCATTATTAATGGCTTTTCTCCAATTAAATTATCTTCGTGCAAAGAAGTTAAACTATTAAGAAGGTGTTCACCTGCAATTTGTTTTTCATCATCATCGTCTTTTGAACAAGATAATAATGATGAAATAATCATAAAAATAAATAATGCTTTTTTCATTGTATTCTAATATATATGTAGTTAAATTCTAATATCATTTTTACATTTTCATCATAAAGATTTTAGTCTTCAAGGCTAAAATGATTTACAAATTTTAACATTCGTGCAAAGATATATTTATATCAATAGGATACACCATATTTGGCGATATATTTAGAAAAATTCAATAAAAATGGGTATTTCAACACATAGTAGGTAATTTTTAAGAGCAAAAAAAACTTAATAAAAAAATTAACATTCATTAGCACCAACACGTACACTTTGTTCATATATTTGCGCCCGATAAAAAATATAATTGTGACCAAATGAAAAAACTTATCCCACAGAGGTATAAATTCATCATAAAACTAGGCAGAGCCCTACATACTTATGGTGTGCAATCTTACAAGATTCAATATTTCCTAAAGCAGGTTGCAGAAAGGAAAGGTGTAAAAGGAGCTTTTATGGATAATCCTACATGGATTAACTATGTATTCTATGAAGAGGACGATCAGACCTATAATTATATTGAAACCTTACAACCGGGGGAAATTAATTTAGGAGCATTATCGCGAATAGTAGAGATAACCAATCAAGTTCTTGATGGAGAAATAACTTTCATTGAGGCAAGTAAATTAATGGATGAAATAGATCAACCTAAAACCCAAAAGCATAAGATTATTGAATTTATAGCATTCTTCTTATCAGGGCCTGCTTTTTGTGTAATCTTAAATACAAACTGGATATCAGCAATGGCAGCTGCAATTGCATGTATATTTATATATTTCCTATATTTAGTAGCATATATATAGGAATATTTATATATTTACTATATTTATATATTTACTACCAAAAAAAACTATATTTACTATATTTATATATTTACTACAAAAAAATTATATTTATATATCTACATATATTTACTATATTAATATTCTATATTTTTTAAAACACTACACTAAACTACATTTTTTAATATTCTCCAAAAAAATTACTTTTT
>JAUTBQ010175523.1:0-10000 GCA_032361185.1 Lepetodrilus ovalis
CAAGTGAATGTACTTTGTAGTTGTAGCTAAGAACTAGTCAAAAACGGCCATAAATATCTGTGATTGTAAGCCTTTAATACCAAGGGCAGTGATGACCAGTAATAGTCATTGTTGGCATTATTGAGCGCGTCATCGTGGATAATTTACATGTAGTAACAGTAATCACTTGTAATTATTGTTATTTGGAAAATGTGAATGCAGACTTGCAAGAGTGATGCCATCTCCGAATTATTTCCATATTGAACCTGAATAATGTTTGCTTAATATGTGTTCATGCAGTAACTGCTATTCTTTTCCCGGTGACCCTAAATGGAGTGAGCGTGACCTCAAATCAGTAAAGTAAGATCAACGAATTCCACGACCGGAAATATATTACGCCTGAAATCAGGTCCTCTGGCGATATAGATTATCCAAGCAGATGTATGTACAGTAGTAGGTATTGATTTCTTCACTGACTATTCCACCTTCTGGAGTAAATCCTTTCGAAGTTTAATGTTTTTACTTCCATAAGGCGCGCCAGATTAATTATTACTGAGTGATAAATATAGACTCTCACCTGGGGGTAGTTTTTAAAGTGGAATGATTCACCAAGGAGCAACGTTGCACGTCCGAAGCTTATAAACAACCATGCTAGCATAAGAATTCGTAGTTAGGAAAAACCGCAATGGAATTACAGTAGTTTAGAGCATGATCGTAGACAATCTATATATACTGTGGAAGCCAGTATTTGGTAATAATGGACCGTTGTTAATGTATTTTACAGTGTAGAGGAATACATAACAAGAACGCGAATAGTTCCGTGTTGTACTGTACATTGATATAGGGAATGAATGTTTGCGTATGTATACTGAACAGCGACAAGGAACGAACATAGATTGGACTGTGTTTTATTCAGGAACTGGAATAGTAAAGTTGTAGTTTACTAAATACATGGTATAATACCATTGTATATACTTTCGTATGTCGTTCTTTAATAAAGTACAAATTTACATAAATTGCGCATATCTTAATTTGTAAATATAGATCTATTCTTCATACGTTCAATTATAATAATTTATGTGGTCTTCATTTTGACACTGATATCGTTACCTACTCTTCTGTAGATGTCCATAGTGTGCGACAATAACAGAATATTATCACCAGGCTTTATTGGTATAACCCTGGCTTATATGTGCCGTACATGTGGCTAATATATGCACATCCTAACTTCACTCGGACATTTGAGTGACTATCTGACAGGTGATTATAGGACACGGAGAACAGGTGACTATAGGACACGGAGAAAAGGTGACTATAGGACACAGTGTACATGTATGGAGGCGGTGGTGGTATGTTCCGCCAGTCGGTGGTAGCGCTGGATGTCAGTCAGGAGGTCATGTCCAGATAAGTTCTAATAATGAGTTGTCCTACACGCTGCTAAACCTGGGTAACCTGTGACGTCATCAGGACTGGACTGATGGGGCCAGGGAGGTCACTGGAAGGGGATACTGGAACTACTAGCTGTTATGTATGTGTACGTTTGGTGTGTAACTGGACGGAGGTGTACATAGCTTCAGGAGATTTACTACTGTATCAGGTTTCTTGATAAACTACAGTTAACTACACATGGATCTAATTATATAAATTGCAACCAAAGGATTGTCGCGTTGTTGGACTATAATATACAATATCGTAGCTGCTGTCAAAGTGAAACACCATTCTGTACCAATTCAATATATTCATTTAAATAAATACAAATATAGTTCCAGTTTCCAACGCATGTATTAAATAGAGTAATTTATTATATGTTATTGTATAAAGTAGTCTTTCCGCGGCGACGACTGAGTTCCATTGTGGAGACAAAAAGACAATCAAACGAGTAATACATGGACATATCGCCTTAGTTTAGCATATTAAGTAGGTCATATTTCATTTTTTACCTTACATTTGATTGCACTATAAATCACTGCATTAAACGTGTCATCGAGATACAAATGTGTCTTTTGTTTAAACCATATTTTCGCGATAAAACATATTTTGTTATTGCCAGATTACTATTAAAGATTGTGTTTACATGTTCCTTTTTAAGTGTAAGAACACATACTGTAAATCAGAAACACGACAAAACATAGTATGTTTACTATTGAAGACATATATGGTAAAACAATATGGCCATGATATGATGCGCTGTCTGTACCGTAGCAGTGCAATTATCATCCTTGGTCTGTCAGTACCAGCCAGTGCTACCAGTTGTACAACGTTCAGTGTTACTAAACTGACAAGCCGTGATATAAATGAAAATATCTGGAAAGCGGCTCCCACCCACAATTTAAAAAGCAAATAAATAAGCAATTTATATACAGCCATACAGTATGTATGACTCGTAGCCAGGTTACTTTCAAGACTAGACCCAGACATAACACGGTGAGCATTAATATTACCAATTCTAATCATTCTGCAACTCCTGACCACGCTTTTGATGGAGAGAGTGACACGTTAAAGGTTTGCAATCACGGTTTGTTGACATACCTGAAAGTATGTACATTTGATTTGTCTACACAAGTATTCTTGACAACGAGTTACATCTTCCTATGTCCTACTGGTGTCCAATATATTTGCTTATCTACACTTAGAAAGCTTTAAAAGGAAATACAATATGAAATTGTCATAGCTACTCTATATGCCTTTCGTGAATAATATTTATTTATTTAATTCCAGACATACAGTTACATTTAATTAGAAGTCTTATGAATGGCACGATGGTATTACTATCTCTTGCAGGAATACTAGAACAGGTATCGTGGATGCAATGTAAATATCGGAGAGGTATGTTCGAGATGCACCTACAGAATGTCTCCACATCTCTCTTCACATCTCATGTAACAAGATGAAACTTTCAGGACGTTAATGGTGATTCTAGATCGCTAACTTCCAGTGTCTGTCACTCAATAGTTATATATGTCCATAGTTATAGTGGGTCTCATTTTGCCTGAAATACACTTAGGTTTACTATCAACCCTCTATAATGTTCATGTGTGTGCGTGTTTGCGTGCCTGCGTGCGTGTGTGTGTATGTGTGTGTGTGTGTGTGTGTTTGTGTGTGTGCGTACGTGTGTGTATGTATGTGTGTATCTGCTATATACATGTATTTCAGGAAAACATTCCATGTTGTGTAGTACGTTAACCCACTGCGGGTACTATTAATCACGACGCACATGTACACGATAATGAATACATTACTTCTAAAATTCACAGAAAAAGGACATAATTCTTGTGGTTTAACGTAGCCTATATGCATGTGACGTACATAATGTTGTCAGTGGTTTGCCACGGGTGATCTGCATACTTTTATACAACATCCACCAGTAGGCTACAAGGAAGCGGAACAAGTATATGTACTGCCTGTACTATGTACTGCCTGTCCAGTGCATATTACTAATGGTTTAAGTCTGTATAGTTGTTTATCAAATTGTCCCGTCAGTCTTGATGGCTTCCGTTGTTTTGAAGTGATAGTCCAGTATCAATAGTCCAAGACAAGTAATCACATAACTACGAGTCAACCGTGCCAGAATATTTTATTTTTGTTATCACCCAGTAAACATAACACGAATTGAGGTACATGTGGATATATAAAAAGTGTATATGTTTAGAAAACAGTTGTCACGCGTCATGATCACAGTCAAACCCATCTCTTCAATAATATCAGACGTAGTACATGGAATCTGTGACCCCGCCGTGATGTCTCCGACCCGCCCGAGCCCGAACATGCTCAAAACAGATCCATATCACCCCCGGCCATTAGCATCAACATGGGCATAAATTGGTTGTTGGGCATACCTCGTCTGCCCATAAACGGTCTCCCCATCCGATGTTGAGAATATCGCGAGCCTGCAAACAATCATGTTAACAACGTCAGTATTTGGAAAGATCTTTACATAACAGAGACGAGCGATGTATCGCCTCGACAATCACGGTATCCTTTCACAAAGCTCTCTTACACATTAATAGGCCATAGCGCTCTCTTTGCCGATAGCTAATGCACTGCAAAGAGAGCGCTATGGCCTCTTAATGGATAAGAGAGCTTTGTGAAAGGATACACAGGGCGCCAAAAATAAGTAAAGATAGGAACTATCGAAATATCTCGTTGCGAAGTTCGCTTAAATTGGTGTGCAAGTTTATACCGGTAGATACATTATACGGTTCTATCTCAGGATGTAAATCGCCGAGTTTGTCGTCACGAAACTTTCCTCTGGTGTGCTGGGACCTTAATAAGAGATGGTGCGATTTAACTTTCACAGCAAACAGCAGCAGCAATGGAGAAACATGATTGTAAGAAGATTAGACAGGAGTAATAAGAGAAGTGACATGGCTCACCTTGCCACGGGTAGCCCTGGGAGCTCACGGCGACACACAGGACCAGTAGTGCCAGACACAGAACTGTGAATCGTAAACTCATTGTGGCGTGTGTCTGAAAACATTCGGTGTAAATTAACATTGCATTTTTAAAATACAGATTTAAGAAGAGAGAAAAGTATCATATAACATTCAAATAAAATTGTCATAACATAAATATTACATTAAATCCATAGTTCACCCTACTCGTTCACAATCTATAGGGAAGAACATCTCTTGAGATCTTTTTGTTTTTATCAACTGAAAAATGAGAGTTCTTCAATGTTGGTGTTCACTCAGCTATATTACAGTAACACATTAATAATGAAAATATATTAAAATAAATCACTTAACACATGTATTAATATTTACGAAGCAAATGTATCACCCGATGCTGTAACAGAGAGGAAATAATCATAGTTAAAATTTATATCTCCTACGAAGTCTCGTATTTACGTTACTTTTATCAATCAGTAGGATTGCAAACACAAGGGTGAGGTGATCTAAATATTTCATATAAATAATACATGCATATTGAAACGTTTTCGATGTTTACGGTTCAACAAGCAGACCAAATGTCTAAAACATTGGATTATCTGCTATCAAATTAGTTGAACAGCAATATAAGATTACACTGTGGTTTAGAATTACTGACATGGTGCAAGATGACGTAATAACGGAAATGTTGTAACTACATGACACTTTACGACGCAGTGATGTAATGATATTTCCAAACAGTATTAAATACGGCACATAGACTTAATGTTGGTATGTTAATTACTGACATGGCGCAGTGTGAAGCAATAATGTAATGTTATCATGACAAAAGATGGCACTGTGGTGTAATATTGTAAATCAATACTGGCATGGCACAATGTTAAACAGTGATGTAATGTTGTTACATACTGACATGACATAAGATGACACTGTGATGTAATATTGTAAATTAATGACATGACCCAACATGACACAGTCATGTAATGTTGTTAACTACTGACATCAAGCATGACGACAGCGTCACCTCTCAGGAGGCAGTCATGCATTATCAGTGCTAGTGTTATGGTATTAAACATTGGAAAAAAACATAGCATTATACGAGACAAGACGGCGATGGCTGACGATTCTTTCACATTCTCACAGTGACCTCTCAAAAGAAATCACAATTCCCTACGGAATAATCTGAACAGTTCAAATACATCATAACTCATTTAACAATATCTGACAGGATGCATATAACTCATATCATGTCCTGTAAATGCAATGGTGTACAGATAATACGCAGACTACATGATTACATGGCTCACCTCCTTACTTCTCGGTTAGCTGTTGAGGTTAGTATGGCAAGGCATTTGTTACATGATTTGTTTATATAGTACATGCGTCATGTTTATTTCCGCGAGTATTTATCACACCCCGGCCTGGAATCTACTTGTGGACATTTATGTATACCATGTCAGTTTGCGTAGATTTACTATTCACTATACGTGCGTAGTAGTGTGCTTGTCTGTGAGGTGGCACTGTTCACTGTTCTGGAACCCAAATAGAACAATCACTCCAGTCAATACAGTACACCATTGTACAAAACAAACTGTCATCTTCTCATCTTGTACTAAACAACCCTTCTAGATTGGATCTCGTACTAGATTACACTTCAAGTTTGGAACCTTTATGGTTAAACTAATATTCGTGTGTTGATAGTGCTAGGTTAAATATATATGCTATTCGATACCATTATAAATAATCGATACATGAACATTATCTAATTTATTTTCTGGCATTAAAGTCATACACTCGCAGACATCTACGATCGCTTTGAGCCAAACTTAAAGTGGAATTGTGAAGTGCATTCCAATTATTTATCATATCACTTAATAACATCACAATTAATTTAATTTCACAGCAGAATACATCATTGCCACCAAACTGCGGAGTTGACATATTTTAGAATACGGCATATTTGATTAGAGTTCCTTCCATTGGCTACTTCCTGTCAACTGGAAGTGTTCAGATTGTAATGTTTAGTTTGTCGTGTGTATGTCATTGGCACAGGTCAAGAGTGTTCCAAATATAACGTATTCCCCTAGATCCTCTGACCGATTAGTCTTTCAATTAATTCAAATTAATTTGAAAATAATTATAGTTGGTTGAATAATGCATGTAGGCAAATCAAACTGTTCACCTGGAAATCAACTACCTGTAGTTGTGGATGTATGTGTTAAGAAAGATGTCTATGAATGCGTTAATTGATGTTTTGGAAATCAATTTGCCGGCGTAAATATGATCAGTATTCAATTTCATGTGGGAACATATATATATATTCAGTGAATATGTTCCATTCGTAAATCACTTTGCAGTTGTATCAATGATGAAGGCATGGCAACAGGTCAGCCGGTGTAGCAGGCTCAGATCGCTCCAGTGGATTGCACGATACTATTGAACATAACTATTTCCTCCATAATATCAGATAGTGTAAATAGTAATATACATGTACTGGGTATCAATATAGACAATTCAGTCAACCAGCTATACAGATAATATGTTATAGACAGTGAACGTTTTAGATTAGAATCCAAGAGTTTATCTCACGTGAGAGTATCTTAGACTGTTCATCTCACGTGAGAGTATCTTAGACTGTTTATCTCACGTGAGAGTATCTTAGACTGTTCTCTTCAGAGTATTTCTCTTTCGTAAATAAATTAATTTTTCTTGCGGATCATGACATTGGTGTATAATAAGAAAGTTCAAGTAATCATTGATTGATCGTGTTTGCAATGGTGCTTAAATTATAAGAATTGTTATCTCGAATATATGCACAGTCCATTATGCCATACACTCTAAATAACACCCACTACGTCATCAACGTCTCGGCACTTCCTGTAAACCAGATGCACATTGAAACGTGGCCATTGTAAGATCCTCGCATACAAATACCCTCTGATTCTGTGGCTTACACCTGGTGGTAGTGCAAATAAAACTATTATCACTACTGGAATACATCAATGACGTCATCCAGCCAGTCTAAGTTCAATTCAATTCTTTATTGGCGTATTATTCACAAATGATAATACGTTTGATTTGAAACTTGAAACTTAATATTAAGAAAAAAAAACATAGAAGAATATTATATCACTACTTGTCAGTTTAGGGCAGGAGGAAACCCACAACATCCGTAACGCTGAATGTTTCAGTAAACCTGCGAGCACCGGCTGTTCGTTATCTTAAAATAATATATAATTATTTATAAGATATCTTGTTGGTTTGAGTTTTAATATTAATATTAATTTAAATGTGTTTTGCCAATGTACCTCGTGTAATAAAGTTTATTTTATTTGTATCTCTCCGTGTATATGCAGGGGTATACTAGTATTACAGACGGGTGGTTTCAAGTTCACGCACCAAGACAAAAGTATGTATAATGTCCGTACTATTTTTATAGGAATGCCAACACACATTTCGTACTAAGCCGCGTACTAGCAACAGGTAGTAAACGTCGTATGTTATCCTGGCTTGAGACTATTCTTAAGCTTGTTTATTACCACTGTTTGTGTATATTTTAGGACATCGTCATACGTACTTGGGAAACTTATGAGGTACAATATACGTTTGTTATATCTACAAACAGAAAAAGAATGATTGGTTGTTTGTCTAAAAATATCTACCCAATGAATCAAGTGTAATGTCAAACACTAACATCATATAATTTGTAAATACATTATTGTACATTTTTACATTTGCCATGACACTGTACATCAATGAATCAGCATAGAGCGTTTTCCATTCTTCTTTGTTCAAGAAATGGGTATGTGATATATAGTACATTTATCTATTTATCTATTCATTTCTGATTGTATGATATTTTCATCAAGCATCGATTCGATTCGCATACCTTAAATACCTTACAACCCCACATAAACCACTTATTAATATTATTTGCAAGCTAACTAGAAATATATACATCGTATTTTATTTGCGCTGATTTCAGCTGGAATGTAGCATGCCAACACGCTACGATTAAAGGCATACTATCACAGATGGTTGACCTAGATAAAGGGCAAACGAACTTCTATCTGAGACTACTTACGTTTGATTTTTCCACCCAAATGTTGCTATTTGCTGATGCAAAACTCGATAGTTATCGCAAATATCATATTTTATATGAATTTAGGTTACGAAGCATTACTTAGCCTGTCTTTGATGTATTAGCTGATATGTGAAGTAAACAGCATAGACGATATTCTTTCGTCGTACCACTTTAGAGTTATGTCCCCTTGCGTTAATATGAATGAAGCAAAATGAACTACGACCACATTCAGGTTGTTATTACCGGCAGTCCAAAACGGTTTGTTAAAATGGAATTGTGCCTACCATACAGAGGTGGAAAGATGTTTGGAAGTACAAACATGATAATATGTATGTCAAGTCAATGTACTTTGCAGTTGTACCTAAGAAGTACTCCAAAACAACCATAAATGTATGTGATATGCCGTTAATACCGGTGCTCATTGTCTCATGTAAGCCTTAGCCAATACAAGAAAGGAATTAACTACCTTTTAGGAATTACACAATCGATGATGTTCATTAAATGGTCTTGTCACTCGTTATCTTCATGGATATGTTCATGTCTCGTATATCGGTATTAACTCATGATATGATGTGTATTCTAGCTTTTCGAAAGTTAAACATGAAACAATGTCTCGTGCAATGTTTAAAACGTTAACTACAATATTAACTTGTACATTTTCTTGACGAGGCCTATCTACTCGGAGAGCCAGATTCTATAGGAAATCCAAGTTTACCGTATACGGCCCAGTCCGTTTAGTTTCTTGGTACTTTGTTGTTAAAGGTTGAAGTCCACAAACCCTGGATGTCGATACTTCTACAATTATTGTGCACGAAAGCCATCAATGGATCATCTACCACTATGGATAACTAACTATATGTCAATTTAGATATTACTAAAGTGAGCCCACATATCTGGCAACTGTCTTGTAATGGTAACCCATCCACGTATTAGCCGAGCTCGATCATGATTAATGAGCGGTCATACCCGATCGATGCATGGGGCCATGTGTCACAACAACTTTATCATATCTGTCCCTTCTAAAAATTAGCTTGTTTGTGAATAATAAATCATAGAGGTGCTCAATATTAATTCATCCTCGACCGGTCCACACAATCATGAGTACATCGATATCAAAGTATTTAAGATTGTCACACTTACTGGGGCGTCCAGTTCTCAGACAAACATTGAAAAGTGGAAGAAGCGGTTTGTTCAGAAGTGCCAAACCAACTTCAGTAGCGACAATTTGTGGTGCGGTTTAGAAAGTGGATGATCTCGGTTTTGAACACGCAAATTTGCAAACCATCACATCACCATTAATAACAATTTGTAAAACTGAACCGCAACTTATATAAGTTGATGGTCTGCGTTGATCTACACAGTTTACATAATTATTGGGGAAAGGGGGAGGTGGGGGAGGTATTTTATCATTCCTGTCACTAATTGAGCATACTAGTACTTTACAAATCATGACATCATTACAAAGTCGTGTTCGATAGTAGTCTGCATCCTTCGAAACCTCAATAATTAGTTATTCTGATTGCATGTTACGGAGACAGACTGGTGCATG
>JAUTBQ010175534.1:0-11389 GCA_032361185.1 Lepetodrilus ovalis
CACGGTTGATAGGCCTAGATAATGGCCAAACGAATTTCTGTCTGAGACTATTTACGTTTTATTTGTATACCCAAAAGTTGTTATTTACTGGTATACTAAGCCCCCAACACTTGATATTTATAAAAAAAATCATATTTTATAATAATTATTTGTCAGGACTAATAATGTATATTGTCTTTGATATACTAGTATTCATGATATATGAGAGTTATGTCCCATTGCGTTAATATAAAGAAGGACGACGAACTAAGATTGTTCAGGTTGTTGAAATTGAATTTTGGAAGTACAAACATGATTATATTTATGTCAAGTGAATGTACTTTGTAGTTGTAGCTAAGAACTAGTCAAAAACGGCCATAAATATCTGTGATAGTATGCCTTTAATCTGTTGGGAACTAAACTAGTATCTAAGTTCACTATGTTGATACATATTGGGAAAATATTAATAATTAATACAAAACTACGAATATATTTCTGCTAATATTACGATAAATTGAAGATGTTGGCAAAAGTATATTAAAGAAAATTGTTTTCTTTATAAAGTCAGTGATAACAGTCTCACAACTTTATGCTATTTGTGATAAGTTGCTTATTGAATAAAATGTTTTTTTTATCATCATGAATTTTACAAGACTTCATGATTTTTACAAGACTTCTATGTTATCCTTCATGGTAGATACTAAACAGATGGTTAGCATGCTGATGCTACAGCTTTCTAATACATCTGAAATTTTAAGCTTTGAATTCTGGGCAAAATAAGTACTTGTAGTCTATATATATTATATTGTTCAGTGCCATTGAGTAGCTTGTCTAGATCCTAGATGCTTTATAAATTACTTATTACAATATTATATTATTGTATTATTATGTCTTTAAGTTGACAGATACTAAATGACACATAGGCAGTAAACTAACATCGTAGGAAACATCTGACCTGCAATACAATAGGCGACACTATTTCAGCAACTACAAGAAAGACATGATTAACCCTCTACCTGCTAGATTTCTCATCGTACATAATGATATTAAATGGGTGAAAGATTTCTGCAGCAAATGTCTGGCCAGAGATAATGTTCTAAAGTAATGATGATGAATTGAGCAGGGCGAGGGTTAAACATAAAGAGAACAAGCTCCGAGATTACGGAACTTTCTCGAGTACGATTTCATGCAACTCAAAGTTTTGTTCATAAATCCCCATATAAAATTTGAGCTTGAGCATGAAATCGTACTCAGAAAGTTTCGTAATCTCATACCCCTGAGAGACTAACTATACAATATAACCACACAACATATATCACAAACATCTTACTTTGTAAACAAAGTACTAAACATTTCTGTAACTACTAGCTACAAGGTCATGCAGTCATGAACATACATCAGGCTAGCTCTAGCTACATCCACAAGGAACTCTGGTTACCATGGTTACGACTTACTCTCAATCTCACTCATATTTTGCTGCTTCTCGTTGTCTATACAAAGCAAAAATTATATGGAATATTTATAAATGTATGCACATGCTAATACAAACAAAAGAGATCCCAGCCGACACATCGTGACATACGATGTTGATACGATGTCGAAGAAACGTTGGTTTTACATCCTGATGTCGCTGATGTTACAACGTCAATTCGAAATCATATCGACACGTTATGTCGCGATGTGCTGGCTGGAATATGACCATAATGATGTGAGCATCATTCATCGCGTCCATGCCAAATGTCAACACTCTTCATGCAACAACATATGTTAATTAACATCAAGTATATGCATTTCAAAATAGACATTCTAAATTCCTTATTAATTTTCTTTTATCTTATATCACACAAATGATTAAACATCATAATAAAATAGTCAAATTATGAAAGATAGTGGATAAAATATTAAAATATTACACTGCTTTGCTTTACCATATTAAATTTACAAGATTTAAAGAAAATTATTAAAGAATATTTAATATTCTTGAACAGTTTTGATTATAGAAGACGATAACAAAAGAGGTGATAGTGAAATCAAATAAAAAATAGACATAATTATTTGGTATGTATTACGTGTGAAATCTACATGGCATGGCCTGTCAATCACTGGAAATCTACATGTGACCTGGTGTCAATCAGGGGAGACCTGTCGATCACTGGAGATCTACAGGGGCGGATCCAGACTTTCATTTTAGTGGAGGTGCACAAAGTATATTTTAGTGGGGCTCATAATTTCAGTGACTATTTTACTGCATTTTTATGATAAAGAATATTGTAGACATCCTTCTAGGATGTCTCAGCATACATGTCTAAAGTTCTAAAGCAAGTTCTATGATATATGTTTATTAACCAAAATTCTCTGATTCTAGGGGGTGCACAAGCTGGGTGAGCCCCCGCCTAAATCTGGCCCTGCTAGTGTCAATGAGGGACACCTGTGAGGACACCTGCCATTGGGAGGACACCTACGTGCAGCACGGTCTCCCTGCATCTCCTGAATGGTGAACTTGGTGGGACTGTGATCTCCGCCGGGCTCGGACTTGTGTAGGTGTACCTGCAACACCACACAGAGTTAACGCACCAGCTGGCATGATCCTCAGGATGTGGAGACAGCTTAATTAACAAATTAAATATGGATAATTTTGCTATGACCAATATTTTCTGGGGGATATTCTTAATATATATATATTTGCTACAAATACATCTAATCTGATCTGAATGGTGAGAAACTATGGTGAAGAATACTACAGTGTGTCTACAATAATTGATAATAATAGCAAAATGTACGTCATCTATGAGAGATAAGGAAGATAATAGGGTTGCTCAATTTGCAGAAAGCTGCACATCACGTGACAATGAGATGGCAAATAAAACAACCTGGCATTCAATCTACTCGTTTTTGTCCAACTGAGATGTACTTGTCACCAGATAACGGCACAAGAAGCACACTTCAGCTAGAAATGTGACAGGCTCAAGAAGCACACTTCAGCTAGAAATGACCTAGCTGGTGGAACTAGACCAGAGTGGCACACTTTTACCCAGCCGAGTTGGAAATAAATAAAACGCCACTAACATACTTGATCTACTAGAGATAATGGACATAATGTACTTGATCTACTAGAAATAAGGGAGATAATGATAACTAATCTACTAGAGATAAGGGAGATAATGTACTTGATTTACTGGAGATAATGTACTTGATCAACTAGCGATAAGGGAGATAATGATAACTAATCTACTAGAGATAAGGGAGATAATGTACTTGATCTACTAGAGATAAGGGAGATAATGTATTTGATCTACTAGAGATAAGAGAAATAATGTACTTGATCTACTAGAGATAAGGGAGATAATGTACTTGATCTACTAGAGATAAGGGAGATAATGTAGATCTACTAGAGTAAGGGAGATAATGCACTTGATCTACTAGAGATAAGGGAGATAATGTAATTGATCTACTTGAGATAATGTACTTGATCTACTAGAGTAAGGGAGATAATGTACTTGATCTACTAGAGATAAGGGAGATAATGTAATTGATCTACTTGAGATAATGTACTTGATCGACTAGAGATAAGGGAATTAATTGATGTTTTTACCCTGAGAAGTGGCTTCCACTGCAGGTCGAGATGACGGAAGGTGTTTGGGATTCCCGAGGGATTTTTTGGCCCCTTGTCCTCCTCCTTGCCTTGGTAACTCTTAGCCGGGCGGGTGTCCCAAAACAGCACACAGCTGAAACAGACAGAACAGCTGTGACCTCTGACCTCACTGTGACCTCACTAACAGGGACATAACATACCACGGTCGTGAATGTACACCCATTATTTCAATAGATATAAAAGATATATACAGCAGTTATCTACATACTGGTCCGTGGCACAGGACATCAGCTGGACACAGGTCAACGACTTATTCTCCTGCGGAATTCCCATCCTGTTGACCTGCAAAACACACAAATTAATACAAATGTCACTTGGAACAGCTGCGACGTAAAGCAATAATTCAATCAATCAAAAACTTGGAACAGCATGCAATAATCTAATTACATTCTAATCATGAGAGTGACTATATATGCTGAGATAACAGGTCACGTTCCTGTGATCTACCAACTGCATCGTCGCCAACGCCTGTCACTACTGCACCGTCACCCATGCCTGTCACTACTGTTCATAACGCATGCACTAGCTGTACCACTCACAGTCTACAACAAGGACTAGTCAGGTGTAAGGACCACACAAAATGCCCGCCATGTCAGCTGCTCACCTCCAGGTGGTCAGGGACCCACTGGATGTCCGTGATCGGTGCCTTGTGACTGTTCTCTATACTCGACACAGCGCAGTACCGCACGATCGGCGTCTTTAGAGCGTTCGGATCCTCGAAACCTGGCTGTGGATCATAAAGAAGAGCATCAGATAGTGCACAAACATTTCCCAAATATTGACAAGTCTTAACTGTATGGTATCCTTAACTTTAACCTTATTAGTGATAAACTACAACATAAGTGAGGTTGGAGATGAGACTAATGTAGTGTTTATCTGTACAATACATCATGGGGCTTGTTGTTCTTTACTTTGAAATTTCTGATGTGGGTTGTCAACTCACCACCAGGCCCCCTTTTCACGACAGTGTCCTAACTATTTAGGACAGGGCTCCAGACTAACGTATGCCCGACGTACACAGGCAACCTAAAAGCTCTGCGGCCAACGTAGTTCATAATACCACTTGCCCGACATCGTAAAAATAATAATACATATATATATTTTGTTCTGTTCGCTGTTCAATAGGGGCATCTCGAGTAGGCCCTAACTCATGTAACTAGCTCAACGAGCTCATGACTCGCATTGAAGATTACGGAAATATAATAAATAATCATAAAAATTAGTTTATTTAGTTGCAAAATTGAAACCAATATGTCTGTAGCATCAAGAAATACAATTTGGATGCAAGAATCGGCCAAATTTAGTGACAGAAGTGACGTGGCAGTGGTCCCTTATCTACCTTTGCCAGAATAACAAAATGTCTTTGAACTTGCGGGCAAGTACATCAAAAAGTTAGTCTAGAGCCCTGCCTACTGTGTGTCCTGACCACCCAGGAAATAGGAAATATCAGAGGCGTCGCAGAAAGAAAAGGAAGTACCACAAACGTCCTTCAGAAGATTGTTTTCGGGTTTGGGATTAGAGCCACTTTCAAGGGTATTTCACTCATAAACTTGTTGGTTTATAGCAGCAGGAAACCTGCACCACCTGTGGCACTGAGTGATGCAGTAAACAGGTGAGCACTGGCTGGTACTGACGGACCAAGTATGTTAGCTGCCCTGTGTGTCTTCATAGCACTGGGTATTGATATTGATTAGTCTGTATGTCATCTGCTGCAGATGACTCGAAGCCCTTCCAGTGGTCCGGGGCAGGTCAGCAGATATTTGGAGCGTCTGGTTCACCAGGCGGCGGTCACCAAGGCCATGAGGACGAGGTGGTGCCCAGCGCAGACATCGACTTCAAGCCAGTCATAGATCTCCCTGAACTTGTGGAGATAAAAACAGGTAGGAAAGAAATTGCCCTATGTTGGTGTTGTTGTACAATATACCACTATGTTGATAGACCTGATCATGATATCCCGAAAATATATCCTGACTTAGCTTTGCTTTCCTCGGATACAGTTTTTAATTAATAATTGCAATTGATTTCTTTCTTTCTTTTTCTTAGAGAAATGCACATTATAAAAAATCTGACCTAAGTCATTTTAGTGACAAGTTTGTGTCGAGAAACCAGGCACTGGAGTTACGAGTGGGAAACATTTGTTTGCATATGGGTGAAAGATTCCCACAGTGATGTTAAGCAATACGTCACTGACTGGGAGATACAGGTTTACATCGGTGGATGCACCATTATTACAATGTATATCACTGTCACTGTGTGTATCGCTCACGGTTGTTACTGTTGCTGTGACTGTTGTTGTCGCTGTCACTAGGTGAAGAAGGATGGGACGTGGTGTACTCACAGAGATCCAAACTCTACCGCTTCGTCAGCGATGTCAACCAGTGGAAGGAACGAGCCGTCGGGGAAATGAAGATACTACATCAAGACAGTACGTCCATACTCCATTCCTGTCAGATTGTTGATGCACATCTGGTTGAATCAATAGTACTCAAATAAGGCATCAAGCAATTTGCATAATTTAAAAGAGACATGCCTACAGAATTTCCTCAAATTTTGCAAGTCCATATATTCGTAATTCTGTATATGGGTGAAATTAAGAATAAATGAATGAATAAATAGAATTACCAGGGGTAAGTTCAGGACGTGTTACAGGCTGAACGTTTTAATAGGAAAATAGCGTGCGTGCAGTGCATTCACTTAATGTTTTGGGGTTTTCCTACTATTTCCTACAAAACACTACGGGCTCAAAAGCCAAAGTAAAAAGTAGCACTACGTACTACTATATGTGTTGGTTGAACAGCTATTGTAGCACTTTGTAGTACTTCATAGATAAATGTATCGCGTCCTGAACACACCCCAGGTGATGATGAACTCTGACATTGTGATTTACAGACAAATACAGGCTATTGATGCGTCGAGACAAGATTCACAAGGTGGCGTGTAACCACCTGATATCTCCCGGTCTCACGCTGGAACCGATGACGACCTCAGATACAGCGTGGTGTTGGACGGCAACCAACTACGCCGACAACGAAGCCACAGTCGAGCAGTTCGCCCTCAAATTCAAGGTGCCGTGTTTGTCAATATTCTTTTTTCAGTAACACTTTGATGCTCATACTATGTTTAGATATAACCATGAGACCAGTGGTAAAAGCCTTAACAACCAAGCCACTACTTCAACATCTCCATTTGTTTCTTATCTGGCTTCTCCCTCTTGTGTCTGTATGTATCTACTTTGTCTTGGGGTGGGTGATAGCGCAGTGTTAGAACATTTGGATTTCGGAGCCAAACGTCACGAGTTCAAATCCCGTCTCCATGTAAGTTACATTTCTGACGCAATATTGATAGGATGCGCTGTCTGTAGAGTGGCAATTCTGTTGTCATCCTTGGTCTGTCAGTATTAGCCGGTGCTCGCAGGTTTACTGCAACATTCAGCGCTACGGATGTTGTGGGTTTCCTTCTACCCTAAACTGACGAGTAGTGTTATTAGTGAAAGATTCTAGAAAGCAACTCTAAACCTCAATAAAACAAAATATTTTAAAATATATATTTTGTCTTCTCTTCAGACGGAGGCATTGGCCAAGGAGTTCAAAGAGAAGTTTGAGGAGTGCCAGAAGATTATGCAGTCATCACAATCAGGTGAGTTAGCAGATGCAGTACCGCCTCGGTCAGACTTAGACATGTGCTCTACCAGCAGGAGATGTGTTGTCAATGATGCTACTGGATTGTTACAGCTGCCAAAAAAAGTAGTGATAAGCACCAGATAGTTGGCAGACGAGCAAGTCAACATGATATTCTTCCAGCACATGAATGAATATGTAAACATGTATTAGCCAACACCTAACGCCAATAATGTCATTGATAAATGAACAGTAGGTGCATAATCTGCTTTCACAAATATGGCTAAATATAGCAAGTGCTTTATTTCCGACATGCAATTTTCATCGCTGTTGGGGAATTGCTAGCTCAAGCCCAGTCAGGTATGCAATAACTGTCAACAGTTGCATACAGTATGTGGCTCTCGTTGCAGATTCCTTTAGGTTTACTTGCAACTGTTGACGAGATTTTTTGGCCATTCAGTTATTGAACTGTATTGTGGTTTTGTCTATGTAGCCTCCATTGAACTGAACACCAACAACTCGGCCTCGACACGCGTCTCCGAGAGCGAGGAACAGCCTACAGGGGAGGAGTATGAGGAGGAAGAGGACGATGACTCGGAGGAAGAAAACATTATCTTTGAGAAGAGAGCTACTCTGTTCAGTTTTGAAAACAATGAATGGAAGGTATGTGGATATAATTCGAGTTTTTCTCCAAGATAATAATACGCCTTTCAGATCTGACCAGGAAATGATTAATGTTATAAGAGAAATCCACATATAAAATAAAAACGGGATCCACATCTGACCCTGCATTATATCCGATCCGGTGCATCAAAGTGCGTTATATTGAGGGGACACTGCAGCAGTGAATCAGACTATTGCCCATCATTGTTTTCTTTTCTGTGTTCAGAGATTAGGCATGGGCAATCTGAAGATTCTCTACAACGATGACCTGAATGGCAACAACATTGACATGAAGACTGATGCTGGAGAGCGTGTCTGTAATCATGTCATCTGTCGTGAACACACCATTACACTGTAAGTCAGAGAGAGAGAGATAGAGATAGATATCTGGGGTCCGTTCAAGATCCAATATACTTGTCGTGGCTGAACGGGCTGTAAGAAATATGAACGCTAAAACCAGTCTGCGCATACGTTCTGTGCAATCGCTTCATGGTTTTGGTTTTCGTACAAAACACTACAGGCTCCAGACCCGTATTGAAAAGTATGAATACATATTGCTACATGTGCTGGCTGAACAGCTTATGTTGCAATACATATGCATATATATTCATATGTATTCTATCTTGAACACACCTCTGGTGGAGAACAGTTCCATATGCTGAAGGTATAGTTATCTCCCCATGTTTCATGTGCAACGGTGGATGTAGATTATTAACAATTTAGTTGTCTCAGTGTATCTACACTTTAGATGAGCATGTTAAATCTTGCTCTAGGAACTACAATTGGTGATCACAGTAGAGTACACATGCACACAACGGTAGCCATCTGACATATTGAAGCAGTTGATAATGACCTGTGAAGATTGCCTGTCTGTAAGTCTGTCTGTCTGTAAGTCTGTCTGTCTGACTGACTGACTGTTTGTCATTGATGTGTCACAGAGATAAGAAGCAGAAGGCGTGCATGTGGAGTCCCATCAACTACTCCACAGATGAAGCAGTCCGGCGACACTTCAAGGCTGCCTTCAGCTCCACACCAGCTGCCGAGGAATTCGCCAAGTCTTTCAGCGAGGCAAGTTGAGTCCGATATGTCGTACAGTCAGGTTATAGTTAGCCCAACCAGTTACATGCCAGTCTTTCAACGAGTGCAATGTAGTGCAGCCAGAACGCACTATGGCAGATAGGTATCCATAAGGACCTGATAGTTAATGGCCTGTCTGTGTTACAGGGTGTCAGCTTGGCGCGGGATTCTCTGAGAGTTAATGGCCTGTCTGTGTTACAGGGTGTCAGTGGCGCGGGATTCTCTGAGAGTTAATGGCCTGTCTGTGTTACAGGGTGTCAGCTTGGCGCGGGATTCTGAGCTGTCGGAGAAGTTGCCCCTCGAGATGGACACCCCTGAAGTATTTTCTAGAGGGGACGCTGCGTCATTTCAAGGTATTTTACTACACAGTAGCATAAATCTCACACATACATCAACGTTGGAAGAGAGAATGCACAATAGAATTTTACAGAGTATGATGGAATAGTGATGTACATGTATATATGCTGACAATGAAAAATGTTGTATTTCTGTGAAGTAAATACATGTATGTATTTCTGTTTTATATCTACAAAGTAAATAGGTATTTCTATTTTGTTTCAAAGAAGTAACTATTTCTATTATATTTGTGTGAAATGGAGATTAATTAGTTATTTCTGTTTCAGATCAGAAGACGTGAGATGACAGAAACATGAACTACACTAGAAAATTATTCTGTAAATAAGACTAGTTATGAACACACACACACACACACACACACACACACACACATATACGAACGCAGAGCCCAATCTTCAAGATGACGTAGCACAGATGTCCAGTTAAGGAGCACATGTTTTATCTGACAAGTTCTACTGCAAGTTTTGGGAGTGTTGACTTTGTACACTTAGTCTGCTGAATCCAGCTTTACAGTCACAATTGCTACATTTTGCTTAGTTCTGTACTAACATGCCAATTGATTTCCCTCCAGGTTTACACCGCTTAGAGTCAACTTTACATTAGTGTATAACCTATCTACTTCCCATAAATGTTTTTCTGTTTGAGGAGCAAAACTTGAAATACGATATGGTAAATAGTTTGATACCAATGAGTGGAGTATAGGATACCCTTGACAGATCTTGGCATGACTGTAAATAGACACGAGTACGACAACAAAGAAACATATCTACAAAGAGAGTCGGTACACATGGAGAGATGCTACACAGGACATCGAATTGAATCTCATCTCGCGACTAAAAATACAAAAATATCAAAATATTGAGAATATGCGACATGCCAAAAATGTTGCTTGTTGCTCAATATATTTGGTGTAGTCAAATCAGATATACATACTTTCAGATAAAATATGTTTGAAATATGTCATCAATCCGTGATTGTATACCTGTATTATTATATAATTAGTACATGTATTTTAGTTAATATGCAAATGACAATTGGTTTTCTAACAATTGCCACTGAAATCATGAACAAAATTGATGTGAAGTTCAATCCAGAAAGTAGAGATATTTACAAACTAATTAAAATCAGATAGTTTCATACCTTACCGGTAACCCTCACCCTGCTGGATTAGGTACAGACAGTGCTCTTTTGGGCATCTCCAGTTGCCTGCAGCAGGGAGAGGGTTAAACGTCTTGGCATTCTTTTGGTGTAACTTCACTAACAATGTACAAATACTAGTATATTCAATAAGATGAATGAAGGACCAGTAGCCTTTGTTCATCGAAAATGGGTAAAGATTCCCTTCCTTACCAGTAGCCTTTTTTTGGACATGCTATTAATTTAGCTTATACTATTTTAATAAAGAAAATTTTCCAAATGTATAGGCTCCAAGTATTGTTTAAGCATTGCAAGAAAAATGGCACCAGATTTCTAAAGCCATTCCGAACTTTGGTAGAAAGCTTCCCTACCAAATATCTGCAGACCATTGATTTATTTTATCTGATTTTAATGAGATTGAGATATTTACATATGAATAATAAATTAGAGAAGACATAACCTGCCGTATTATTCATTGTAGTGTACTTAGTGGTGGTAATGGAGTGTCCTCCCACCAGACTGGTTTGCTTCAACATGAGTCTGTGTCCTGCATGATCAGTTAACTGATGTAGCATGTATGTACATTGGAGGGTAAGTCAGGGTTTGTGTGTAGACTTCCACCCTCTAAAGTAGAAGCAAGACCATGTCAATCCTAGTCTTGCTACATACAGTGTTAAATAAAGTATTTATCTCTGACATTTGTAAGAAAATTTGAAAAATCGTGGTTTGTCAATAAATGTGGTTAAATTATTGACTGAGTCTGTTGTTTCCTGATGTTACGACCATTTTACCTCCAGAGATAGAAGCCTTTCAGCATGACCATACTGAACTGTTGACTCATTCTCACGAAACTAGGACACTGGGCAGTTCTTGTCGATTGTCGCGTGGCAAGTCGTCCGCTTTACAA
>JAUTBQ010175545.1:0-11389 GCA_032361185.1 Lepetodrilus ovalis
TACATGTACAGCTTGAATACTAACGTCTTTCTCACAATGTCCAATACAGTCATTACTTTGTTCATGTAAGCAATCGAGCAATTGCTCACTTCTTAGATGAAACACGATTTCAGTGAATGTGTACACATTCACTGTAACATATACACTAATGTTGCCTCTCACAGCATTTTCTTGGACCTTTTGGTGTGTTGTTCTTGGGACCTCGTAGAAATGCTTTGGAGTTGAAATCCTTCAGTTGTAATTTGTTCCAAATGAACCCTTACTATGAATGGACAATGCAGACATTCGGAATTTTACAAGACGTCTAGCTATAATCCAACATGTTTTAGTTCACATTTACAGGCATGATATGGCATCAATGTGTGTATTATGTAAAGGAACTGTTTTACCGTTCACCAAATAGAAATATAGGTACGTAGAACCGTTTTATCCATTACACGACAAGCACTTTACATACTTTGTGTCATTAATCAACCGATTTCAATTCATAAGATTAAACTTTGTGTAACTTTCTGAAATTCTGCTTGTAACCGTCTATAACAGGATGTTCAGTACGCCGATATCGACCACATGGATGAACAGAAGGATTTCACTATCGACCAGGTCAATTTCGCCGGGATCAGCGACTACTTCCGGCGTCTACAGGAAGACGGAATGAGGACCATCATCATTCTGGTGAATATATATGTCATATGTTCAGTTTTGAATTGGAGTAAATATGTGTAAGGTATTGATAGCTAAAGCTATGATATACTGATTGAAGTATTCAACACGTGCATTAAAATGGGGCACGTGGTGAAAGTTCTTATTATTAGTTCTTATTCATACAACCGTATGCTGGGCACGATGGCATATTACATAGGTTATATTATGAACTTTTATAGTTATCTTTCGTTTGCGCACGTGCAGTGTACATCTTGTCTAGACGATTTTATTAGATAAGTTTTGAGTTATCTGGAGTTGTAAGTTACCTTCCATATTTACCTGTATATCTAACTCAGGTGTGTAACTCCCGCGTTCTCTAGGACCCTGCTCTCATTTCAACCGCCAACAACTACACACCATACGAGAAAATAGCGGCGGTAGGAGGGAACATCATGTGGCCAGGCCCGCCTTACGTCATACCGGAAGACAGCGCTGATGATTACGGAGCTCTATTGGGTTATGTGAGTCCAAATTCTCGTAATATTGTTATTACTATATATAATAGTGTAGGGCCTGTCGCACGCACATTGTACATGGAGTGTAATGGGATATACATACACATTACTATTAGTATTGATGGTGGTTTTCCCTTCAGATTTCATCACGTTGCCTTGGTTCTGTAGGTCTGGCCCAAAGGGAAGACGGTGTTCCTAGATTTCTTCAAGAACGAGACTCGAACTCTGTGGAAGAACCTAATAGTCGAACACCATAAGGAAATCCCATTTGATGGACTCTGGATAGTGAGTTTTCTAGTCACGTCATTTGTACACATTTCGGTTGTCTAATCGTCAGCATTCACAGTTTTGGAAACATCCAGCGGCTTTGCTTCTTTGTAGAAATGTCGCACGCAGAACTTCCGTGTCAGTGAGAGAGTTCTCTGATCTTAATTGCTGTGACAAGTTGGTATACGTTAACATAGCAGAGCCAGTCCATCAGAATACAAGCACTTCAGAATAAAAACTCCGGAACTCGTTACCCTCAAAACTACAGAATGACACTAAATTGAACTCTTTTCTTGGTTAAAACTCACATGTTGAAAGAATAGTTCATAGATTAATCTGTAACCATGCATATCTATTACTGTCTCTACTGTATCTTTTCTTGTAAAGCGCTTTTGAATAGACTAAAAGCGTGAAAAAGGGACTATTATTTATTGTATCATATAATGTTAATATAAATGTGTGTGTAAATAATATTATGTGTGCACATGTACTTCAGGACATGAATGAACCAGCAAGCTTCGGCACCAATACAGACCGGCCATTTAACTGGCCTAAAGACGGCCGCCCAGACTGGAGTCTCAAATGTTACAGCAACTCTTATGAAGACCCTCCTTATAGGACACGTATGTTTCAGTCAAGTGCAATCATGTTTCAGTCAATGACACGTATGTTCCATCAAAGAAGGTCTAGTTAAGTGTACATATGCTTCACTCACGTTTACGCATGTTACAGTCAACCCCTTCCTGTAGGACAGCTTGTAGGACATGGCGTGTAGGACAGGGCGTAACTCTGAGGTAACTTTAAGCTCAAGCTTATTCACATGGTATATGCAGTGTTTGAAATAGAGCACGTGACCACGCCCGCGACAGGTTATTTTCAGGGAAGATGGGTAACGTTTTACCCGGACACGCCCGCATAGCGCGCTCTTAGCAGCGCACTAGGTATCGGCACAGAGAGAGTTGTTGGTCTCTTAGTGGACTTCGTGAAAGGATACCCTGATCATTATGCCTAAACATGCATCAAATGGATTGTAAGTAGAGTAGGCATAATGGCCTGCGTTTCGAGGATGAGGTTAGCATATAGTTACATATAGGGTGTGTCTTAGGTTAATCATCACATCATTGAGTTTGTGGTTCTAAAAAGACATGTGGTGCACACGTTTGTTCACCTTAGGTGCCTCTTTCAACTACGACAGCGACAAGAAGTTAGGACGCCTGTCTGATAAGACCATTTGTATGGTGGCACGACAGGGCCATGGTGGCGAGTACAGACATTACGACGTGCATAGCCTCTATGGTTGGAGTCAGACAGAGCCTACACTCAAGTAAGTAGACAGATACTCAGTACCACATGCAACATCGCTGTCGCCGCGCAGCCACAATACCATAACTAGTATTGTGTTATTAACTGTGCAGATGAGCAGTGATGGTAAATGCTATATGTGCTCTTGGATAATATAGTATTCCATATCAAAGAGGACTAGCAGTAACTTACGTTAAAATAATCTATAGGACACTTTTCAAGTATGTATGTATATTTTAATAGAGGACTTCAAGGAGCTACTCCGGGGAAACGTGGTGTGGTCATCTCTCGGTCAACATTTCCTGGAAGTGGTCAGTACTCGGGACATTGGCTAGGCGACAATCTGAGTGACTGGGATGATCTTAGAATCTCGATCATTGGTGAGTTCATCATTGCTTTAATTATATTATTTGATTTTCTCATTAAACCACTTTGGTGGTAAGTTAATAATGTACTGTCGATAATGTCTAAATTATGTACCTCTAAGTACTAGTCTTGTTGTCATGGGTTTTTATGTATTTTTACGAATATGGTTTTCTTCCAGGAATATTAGAATTTAATTTGTTCGGAATTCCCTACGTGAGTATTGTATATTATTAATAAGAACATCACTTACAAAAACCGTAATTAGTGTTGCTACATTAAATATTATTCAAACAGTTAATAGTAGAATAATTGTATTACTAGATCTCTCTCTCTCTCTCTCTCTCTCTCTCTCTCTCTCTCTCTCTCTCTCTCTCTCTCTCTCTCTCTCTCCTAACTCTCATTATTCTCCCCTTCTCTTCCTACTCTCCAGATAGGGGCCGACATATGCGGGTATTTCGGCAACACCACCTCGGAGTTGTGTGGACGATGGATGCAACTGGGAGCCTTCTACACCTTCAGTCGGAGCCATAATGGCATCAATGGCATAGTAATTAGTTATACTCCACCCACGGCGCTTTACTGGTCTTTATTGTCTTTACACATAATGCGAAGCATATTAACCATACCGCCCCCTTATATTGTGATGATCAATCTGGCCATAATCCATATAATTATGTAGATGGTGCTTGATTTTTATTGACTAATATCTCGATAGAATTTCAATAGTTCAGTATTTCCAGTTCATGTATTGAGAAGATTAAGACGTCACGAATATAAACGGAATTACTGTACAGCAGCTGAGTATTAAAATGACCAATTGCTTCGTAAGGAATCTTCTACTGTTACTGTTTGAGATCCAACGAAAATTATTCATATCTATCAGGATCAAGATCCGGCATCTCTAGGTGATGATGTTACCCGTATGGCACGTGATGCCATAAGGACCCGCTATTGGTTGCTGCCATACCTATACACTCTCTTCCATTCTGCGCATGTCGACGGTGGCACCGTCATTCGAGCACTGTTTGAAGAGTACGTATAAGCTCGCTTTTCTTGCGACTGTCCGTGTGAATACTGGAGGTACAAGCATGGTAATATACACAGCAGAACTAACGAGATTCCGCTAATTGTCATGTACTATGTAATGAGTACTTGAAGATGTTGCCATTGTTACGGTAGGCTGTATTTTGCAGGTTTCCCCAAGATGTCAATACTTACAGCATACAAGAAGAATTCCTATGGGGAAGCGCACTGCTAATCTCTCCAATATTATACGAGGTTTGTTGACAACTACTTGCTATAAATTTGTAGATGTAATTTACACTGTATGTATGGTACAAATTCTTGAATATACCGCTTCCGGAATCCGTCATGCATTATTGGTACACGCTAAAAATAGTGGCATAGTATTCTACTTTATATACATTTTGATATAAGCCTATAATATCTAACATAATGTCAATAGCATATATAGAAGTATAACAGTAGCAGCCTATCGCTTTAATAATACAAGATGGCGCTATATATGCGGTTTTCCTTTCAGAAACAAACTCTGATAGATATTTATATTCCAAAGGGGAGATGGTACGACTTTTACACAGTAAGTATCCAATGTTCGTGTTTCATAACTTCATTAGGTTTAGTATGGTTCCACTGTCCTCGTAATTCAAATATTCAAAAATAAACACCACCATAAAACTTTAGTTAAAATATCCATGATTATACACTGGTAGCTAGAATTGTAATATTTGAATGTACAGTGATTGCATGTTTCTGTGTGAAAGAAAATAGCTTGTAAGATGATTTGCAGTCGGAAGAAGTCAACAAAACAAGTTCAGTGCATCTGAAGTTAGACGTTAAGCCAGATTCTCCGATACCTCTTCACATACGAGGTGGACATATAATTCCTATGCAAGAGCCAGCTAACAACACACGCTACAGGTAATCTACTTCCATTAACATTGAAAACCATAGCTTTGTCAACATGAGGCTAGCCAAGAAGCGAACTCGTATTTCGGAGCATCGGTTCATAATGTGGACAATAATATGACAGTATTTAACGGTATTCTTTATTACCGGTATATGCAAGATTATTAGCGTGTTCCTGTGATGCTTTCAGCCGCAGGAAACCATTCACCTTGAAGGTTGCTCTAGACAATAAGAAGATGGCAGAGGGGCAACTGTTCTGGGATGATGGCGAGTCCATAGGTGAGATTTGTAGGACAACTTCATCATAATTGTGTCGTGTTACAGAATAGCAAACGTACATTGTATAATGAATATATTGATAACTTATAAAATGTCCCAGAATTGCAGTTACCGGGGTATTAATATTACAGACACATACGAAGGAGGACAGTATTTCAACGCTAGGTTCACAGCCATTAACGTAAGTAATCTATGGCTTCATGTCCCCATCCTTGCTTTAATCTAGCCATCATTCTGCCATTGTATTGCCTCGACATTGCCATCATTCTGCCATTGTATTGCCTCGACATTGCCATCATTCTGCCATTGTATTGCCTTTACATTGCCATCATTCTGCCATTGCATTGCCTTTACATTGCCATCATTCTGCCATTGCATTGCCTTTACATTGCCATCATTCTGCCATTGTATTGCCTTTATATTGCCATCATTCTGCCATTGTATTGCCTTTACATTGCCATCATTCTACCATTATACTTCCAAAGGACCTCCATGGCCGAATAATATTGCCATTATGTTGCCTTCATTTTCCCTCCTAATATTGCCATCCTACTGTATATCATAACTTTGCCTTGATATTGCCATCATACTAACAGCGTTGTCTTCATATTAACAGCATCCTGTCATAATATTGCTTCATGTTCTAATATAGCTGCACTGTTCATTGATACCAACATGAGTAAAATGTGCAGAACGAGTCTAGCTAAAGTTATTCGCAGATCTAAAAAGATGCGTTGCCAGATTCTTTCTGGATAGAGTTTGAGTGACTGATGATTTTATATGGTTTGGAAGTGAATTCCATAGCGTCGCTGAGAAACACTGGAACTGTATTTCACCAGCTGTTGTTCTGCAGTATTGTTTTCAAGCAGATATTCATCTTGGAAGAGCTCTGGTTCATCTGCACTGCTGAACAAATGCTTTTAGATATGGGATTTAGCAACTGAGTGTGAGGACGAGAACCGTGAAGATGATCCTACTGTGTACTGGGAGCCAGCTCTAGGTGGAGATATCCTGTGTGAGCTGCTGTCGCTTTGCCCAAGCTGTAATGTGTACGGTGTGACAGAAGTAGGACCATACAGAAGAGAATTGCAATAGCCAATACAAGACGTGATCAATGACCAGAAGGAGTGCCAGCACTTTAGATGTGTCATCATGGTTTCGTTACATAGTGTCATTATGTTACCATATAATTGCCATCATCATATTACCGTTATATTGCCACCATCTTGTTTTTAGATGAACATCCTTTTGCCATCAGATTGCTTAGGCCACAGGTGCGTGTTACAAATACAGGCACATGTGCTTATGTTATATCATATTGCCATTATATTGCAAGCAGTTTCCTAGTCGCCTTTCAAATGCATATCGTCATAAGATAAATGAAAAGGTTAAAGGCCTTTGGGTTTTCCCACGTTCAACTTGAAAAGCATATTCCATCACATAATTTAGTTTCCTCTAATAAACCGAAGCACTATTAGCATCCATCTTGTAGGGCTGTTGAAACTAGCTGAATGCGTGCACAGATTTCAACAAAGAGTGGCTTCCGCCCGTAAATTTTAACGTTATTATTACCAAACGAGATACTTTTCTTCCGTCGACTTTGAACGATTTCCTGTATATCTGAGGTTGTTTATATGTAGTGATGAATAAGACGAATTATGGAATTCAATTAATATGCTAAAATTAATATTCTAAGTGTATGAACATTTTGTGAAAGTCGTCGAAACATCCAAGGTTGTTCTCTTCACCGACGTGACGTGGCAGCCATGACTCGACCAGCTGGCGATGACTTTTATTCATTTTAGGACTTTAAACACGTTCTGATTGTATATTCATGTAAAAACACACAGGATACCGATAACCATTACATTTAATGTCGATATGCCATGACCTAATAAGGCGATTATGATTAAGAGCAGCATGTTTAGTTGAACATCAACAAATTTCAGATATTCCGCTGGCATTCAAGGTAAAGTTGAATTGTCGCGTTAGTGCATATTATTTTAAGTTTTCAGTGCCTTTCCTTCTGAGTGAGTGAATATGGAGTTTAACGTCAGTGCCTTTCCTTCGTAACATAATCACTTATAAACGTCAAGTAATCAACTTTGAATTCATGTATGAAATAGGAAAATGCAATGATGTAAAGATGTATATTCGATTTGCTATGATTAATGAACAACCGGAACTTATCGTTGTCGAAGTGCAAAGGGATGTAACCAGTTAGGTAGTGTTGTGTCACCATGGTTACAGCATAATTGTTCTTCGGGGTATTTCAATAACTAATATTAACAACTCCAAAATAGTTTTTAAAAATACCATCGCATCATACATGTATATACTTTGTATAGTAGGTCCTATAATAACGTTCATTTCACAGAACACATTGTCAATGGCGATCAACCATAATGGCACCTCTGAGGTGAAGAACCTCTACATCTCCACAGTTCATGTCTTGGGCGTGAAGGGCAAGGTCACGTCGGTACGCCTGGATGCCAGCAGCGGAAACCTGACCTTTATGCATCATCCAGACACCAAAGTAAGATGTCAATACGACGTTAGGTTTTGAGTTTAACGTAACACCCCTCTAGCGCTACGATCACTCTGTGGAACATGACGCTGTCAAAATGCTTCCTTCATTTCACAGAACACGTTGTCACTGCATGTACGTCATCCTCTGCAAACCATGTCCAATGCCTTCTTAGATCCACCTCTCCGTATATTCGTCACCGCATATCCTTCAATGACGGGTCATTGTTTAGGAGGAACTGGACATGTATTTCAGAGGATGGTGTTAACTCAATTCCACGACATCTACGAAATCTCGCTCTCTGCTGATAATAAATAAAATGTAACCATCAATATATAAACTGCCATCTTCGCATGCTAAGCAGCAATGCTTTTATTTTCATTGTTGCTTTAATGGCGTATATTAATTTACACATCATTGTGACACATCCACGAAGACTTACCTCCCTTTCGTCGTTTTTTCCAGGTCTTGGAGCTGACGAATTTACATCTACCAATGACATCAAATTTTACTATTACTTGGTTGCAGTAGAAGAAAGAGTAACTAAGTAATACCATTACACCTTTACATTATACCACCTACATGTCTTCACACTAGTACTGTCATTGCCTTCTTCCTCTTCTCTACTAAGTGAAGGATTCCAATGCCGTTATAATATTTATTTGTTCATTTTCTAAGCTGTGCTTCACTTGCCATTTTCAACATTCAAACAGACACTACATCATTTAGTATGATTTCATTGTGAAAATAAAGATATTGCAAAGTCTGGGTGTTTGAGGAACGGGTATTCGTGGTCTTGTGAATGCGTGTATGAACATTATGTTCAACAATATTTTGCTCATATCATGGATTGTCAGTTGAATGTGGGAGGAAATATGCGAACCTCCGAGCATCATTATAATTGGTACCCACATGATATGAGTATGGTACCTAAATGATATGAATATGTGATACCCAAATGAATCTTTTACTAATATTACCACTTGTCAGTTTAGGGCAGAAGGAAACCAGCAACATCCGTAGCGCTGAATCTTGCAGTAAACCTGCGAGCACTGGCTGGTACTGACAGACCAAGGATGATATCTGTATTGCCACTCTACAGACAGTGCATTCTACAGTCGATTTCCCCGTATATCTGGACTTCAGATAATCAGTTCCCTTGCTATCCACACAAATTTTACCAGGAACCAATATTTTCCTATATAAAATGACTCCGATAATCAGAAATTCTGTTTCCGTTTACGGTCAGACATAAAGAACATCATCATACAAAAGAATGATGAAGTTCAGGACAAAAGTATGATCGTCTAAATTGGCTTTATTAATTTACATGAAAGGGGGCCAACTCTTGCCAAATTCAGATAACCGGAAATTCAGTTACCTGCACGATTTTACTGGGAACGTAACCGGCCGGATAAATGGGGGTCAACTGTATCAATATCGCAGATGAAATGTAACTTCCGCGAACATTGTCGCCGGGCCCCAATGGGACGGGATTTGAACTCGGGACCTTTGGCTCCAAAGTCCAACGTTCTACCACTGCGCTACATCCTGCCCCTATAACACTTGATATCAACAAACATATTTACTACACTTTGTTATAAAAATGTAGTAAAATAGTCACTGAAACAATTAACCTCTCCAAAAATACACTTTGAGACCCTCCTAAAACAAGACTGGACTAACAATAGTTTTACTAGAAACAAAATGTTTCTATTGCTTCTCAAACATTTCAAGAAACTCTACAAGATTCTCCCTGGGATTAACAGTTTTTTAGTCAAGAACCATCTATCATATCTTTTAACTTTCTGTAGACTAGGGTTTGGGTTTCTATAAAAAGGGAAGCTAAAAACAAAATAATACAAAAATGAAAAACAAAACAAAATGTGAAGAAAAAACATCATCAAATTCAAAGGTACTTTTTTTTTACACACTTCCTGTGATCTCTAGCAATGGTTGCTAATTAGTTTCTATATCGTTTTCAGAGATGTCTCATTATAGATGGTGCTTTGAGTTGAAGGTATACATGTATCTAAACATCTACCGTATATATATATAGCTGAATATCATAAATGTAAAAGTAGGATTTGTGCCGTGCCACTGGAATACTCTACTGGTATTTCAACCACACCATTTTGTATTTTGGGATGTTGAGGGCATGGTGGCACTAGTAATTTCGATCCCTGAATACTAATTGAAAAATCTAGCTGAATTTGTCAACTGCACAAGTTACCTCCTTGAGTCCTGCTACTAGGACAATGTTGCCAGCGGTTGCCCTGGACACATCGCGAAATTCATTAGCATAGACCTGCAGCAGCCGGCTGGTTTTTTCCGTCGTCTGTAGATTGATGTTGTACACAGATTCCCCATTCTTTACCATTCCAGAATATAATCTGAGAAACGTCAAAGGACCTCTCTGTTTGTCATAGATGACCTTGAATGCCAGTGCACATAGGTCACTCCCATATTGCTCGGCAAATCCATAGTTTACTTCCATGGGACTTGGCAAGTAGTTGACCACTGCAGACAGCAAAGGCTGAATGGCTGTATTTCTGAGAGCGCTTCCACACAAGACTGGAATTAGCACCTGTTGATGTGTGACCTGCTTGACAGCCTTGTGGAGAACCTCCTCTGAAATATCACACATTTTTACATCTGTCAAAATATGTTCAGCAACAGTTTCATCGTGATCTGCTAATTGCTCGATCAACTTACTCCTTTCTTGCAAGGCCTTCTCATAATTGAGGTCTGTTGGTGAAATTGGACATTGTTCAAAGATAGCCCCATCGGGAGAAGATTGGCGAGGCCAGATCAGCTTCTTCATGCTAATGAGATCTATGACTCCACAGAAATCCCGCTCCAGGCCTACAGAAAGCTGTAACAGAATCGGCTTCACTTTGAGTTTTTCTTCAATTGAATCTAGGCAGAGCCCAACATTGGCTGATCTCTTGTCCATCTTGTTAAGGAATATGATCCTGGGAAGTTGATATCGGTCAGCCTGCCTCCAGACTGTCAGAGTCTGGGCCTCTACACCTGCAACAGACACCTGCATCAACACAGCAGTCACAGACACCTGGATCAACACAGCAGTCACAGACACATGCATCAACACTGCAGTCACAGACACCTGCATTAAAACAGTAGTCACAGATACCTGCATCAACACAACAGTCGCAGACACCTGCATCAACACAGCAGTTACAGACACCTGCATCAACACAACAGCCACAGACATCTGCATCAACACAGCAGTCACACCCACCTGCATCAACATAACAGACACAGCCAATTGCATCAACACAGCAGTCACAGACACCTGCATCAACACAACAGTCACAGACACCTGCATCAACACAGCAGACATACCCACCTGCATCAACATAACAGACACAGCCAATTGCATCAACACAACAGTCACAGACACATGCATCAACACAGCAGTCACACCCACCTGCATCAACATAACAGACACAGCCAATTGGATCAACACAGCAGTCACAGACACCTGCATCAACACAACAGTCACAGACACCTGCATCAACACAGCAGACATACCCAC
>JAUTBQ010175567.1:0-11389 GCA_032361185.1 Lepetodrilus ovalis
CCCTTTACTTGGATATTATCTTTTACAGCGATTGGAATACCGCTTCCGTATTCATTAATTTCACTGTTTGTTAGTTGCTCGATGTATGCACCGATCTCTTTTTTTTCTTGAATTTTTTTCTTTAAGTCCTGTTTGAGAGAGATGATCTCCTCTTGTGGTAATTGAAGGGCTTCTTTTAGTGTTATCAAAGATGACTCCTGAGATGTAATTTTGGGAAATATATTATCAAAAAACATATAAAGAAAAAATTGATATTTTATATTTTAGAGCTTTTGGACGATAGTATAGAGATTTACTATAAAAAGGGTACTGCTGCTATGAAAAAAAGCATAATTATATTTTTCTTATTATTGTCAAATTTGTACTCATTTGATTTAGATAGTGATTATTTAAAAAAAATTGTTGAACAAAATCCTAACGATATTGAAAATAGGCTTGTTTTATCAAGATATTTTTATGAAAAAGAGAACTATAATGAAGCTCTTTCTTATGTTGAAGAGGTATTAAGAATAGATGCAAAAGATAAAAAAGCTTTTAATTTAAAACAGAGAATTTTAGAAGATTATAAAACTGATGAGATTTTAAAAGAAAATAAGATTTACAATATTCATGATAGAGTCTCTATAAATAGGCTATTTGACAGATTGTATAGAGATAAAGATTATACTTTATACATAAAATTATATGATTATTTAAATAGTAAAAAAATCACTCTTCGACGAAAAAATCATATAGAAGCAGTTGAGATATTTTATAAAAAAAGAGACTACAAAAGAGCAAAAAAACTTTTAAATAGAGCTAATTTACAAAATAACACTCATGCAATAAAACTAAATATATTGATCTGTAAAGCACAAAATGATCAAGTGTGTGTAATATCTAAATATAAAAAACTTCTTTCAAATGAATTCTCAAAAGATGAGGCATTGGAACTGTTTGATATATATTTTAAAAACAAAAACCTCAAAGAGAGTAATGCTCTATTTTTAAAGCTAAAAAAAGGCTATATTGATGAAAATGAAATTTCAGTTTTAGAAAGAAAATTAAAAAAATTAAATTTACATAGTTTAGAACGCTCACGAGAGAGCTATTTAAAGGAAAATACATACAATAGTCTAAATATATATGCAATGACTTTATGTGATTTGAATAAAAAAGATGAAGCTCTTAAAGTAGTAAAGGAGTTTACGAGAGAAAACCCTGAAAATGCCAAGTCTAAGATACTTCTATCAAAGTTATACGCTTGGAACAATAATCAAAAACACTCTTACGAAATATTGGAAGATTTGATTGATGAGAGTAGAGACTTAGAGGCTTTGCGAATATATGCAAAAAAGCTTTTTTCACAAAATAGATATGCTAAGGCAAGAAAGTATTATGATATTTTAATCAAACAAGAGAGTGATGTAAATAAAGTCAATGACTATAAAATAAAAAGAGAATTTTGCAATCTTAGAGTACAAGAGAATAGAAATAGAGAAAATATTCAAAATCTTTTAAAAACTGCTACAAAATATAAAAACTCAAAACAGACTGAAAAGGCGATAGTACTCTATAAAAAATATTATCAGATTTCTAAAAGAGATGATGTTTTAAAATTGATTGCTGATCTGTACTATTTTGATAAAAAATTTGGTTTTTGCCTTGCTTATTATGAGAGGTATTTAAAAATAAAACCAAATGACTTTGATGCAAGAGAGCGTTATGCGACTGCACTAGAGAGAAAAAAGATGTATAAAGAAGCGGCACATGAGTTTCAACTGCTTTCAAGTGTCCCATCATCAAAACAGAATAATTTTCTCTATCATTATGGTTTTTCTCTTTTAAAACTGCAAGATGATACAAGTAGAAAAAAATCACGATACATTTTAGGAAACTTAGTTAATAAACTATCTAAAAATGATCCAATTTATAAGTATGTTAAAAGTGCATATAAAGTTTCAAAAAGAGCTATCTTAAAACCTACAAAACATAAAGATGTTGTTTTAATTGGTGGTCAGAGAAAGATATTAGATGAGCCAGTATTTGAGGATGCAAATGTTGAAAAACTTCAAATAGATAGCATCAAAGATCTATTGCCAAAGTATGATATACAAGCACTAGAAAAGTCTAAAAGAGGGCTTTGGATGAATTATAATTATGTTCAAGACTCTAGTGATAATCATATTGATGAGTATGGATTAGGGATTGATAACCTTGCTTTTGTTTCAGGAGTTGGAATTGGTTTTAATGTTAGTAGATATATTATAAATAACTTGACAAATCATATAGAGATAAATCGATATAAAATTCATGCATCCACTAAAAAGATAAAAGTTGGATTAGGGTTTAACCAATTTAAAAACTTTGATGAAGTCGTGCCATTTGTAGAGTATCATGATGTTTTTGGAAGACATCATATCAGTACAAATTTATCATATGAAAATGGTGTATTTTATAACTATGACAATAACTCCCCATATCTTGTAAACAATCAGATAAAAACAGTTCATTTTTATGTGATGGATAATGTCAGAGTAGGGTTTGATAGAGATATTCTTTTTGAGTTAAATGTAAATAGCTTTGAAGATAAAAATATTCAATATGCACCTGGGGTTAGAATTCCTATTTTTATAAGTGATAATTTTGAGTGGGTACATAAAGTGGAGCTATACTCTACTATCAACTACAATACTAAAGATGATTTACCATATGTGCGAGAGAAGATAGAAGATTTATCAACTCTTGAATTATCGACAAAATATAGATTTGCATCTGATAGTTATGTTCTCTTAGGTGCTGGGGCAGGGTACTCTTTTAAAGTTAAAAATAGTGTTTATAGTGCCAAAGCAGGGGTTCAATATAGCTTCTTAAAGCACTACTCGGTGATGCTTGATTGTGCTTATTTGTATAGTGAAAATATTTATGATTCGACTCAATGCAGTGCATTGATGTACTACTCGTGGTAAAGGCTGGATATGTTTAGATTGTTGTTGTTGTCTTTTTTGATAATTATCTCTATTATATTTTTAATGGATGGTTTAAAAGGACTATATGTTACTCAAAATACTATTTTAAATGCTGGAATTTTATTTATTTTTATATTCTCATTTGTTGTAATTAGTAGGTATCTGTTTTTACTATTTTTCTCTTTGTTAAATATGATTAGAAATGTTCGAAAAGATCACACTTATGGAACTTCAGACAAAATGGTCTCAATAATTGTGCCCTGTTATAATGAAGATAAAACTTTAAGAGTCTCTTTGCACAGTTTGATTGTTCAAACATATGAAAATGTTGAGGTAATAGTTATTGATGATGGAAGTAGTGATGATACTTTTGAAGTAGCTCAAAAAGTGGCTCGTGAGTCTCAAAATGTTAAAGTACATGTATATTCAAAGCAAAATGCAGGAAAAGCAGAAGCTTTAAATTACGGGATAAATAAAGCACATGGTGAACTTGTTATGTGTGTGGATGCAGACTCAAGACTTGCTGATAATGCAGTTGAATTAATGGTTGATTATTTTGATGAACCTAAGATAGCAGCAGTTGCAGGTTCAGTGTATGTAAATAATCAAAATAATATCTGGACAAAACTCCAAGCATTAGAATACATTGAAGGTCTAAATATGGTTAGAAATGGACAAGCTTACTTTAAAATGGTAAATATTGTTCCAGGACCCATTGGAATGTTTAGAAAAAGTGCTTTGATTGAGATAGGTGGTTATGAGTCTGATACATATGCTGAGGATTGTGATCTTACTTTGAAACTCATTGAAAAGGGGTATGAGGTTGATTTTGAGGTTGATTCACTCTCGTTTACTGAAGCTCCTGAGGATCTTCTTGATCTGTTAAAGCAGAGATATAGATGGACTAGAGGAATACTTCAGTCAATTGGAAAACATAAACATAATCTCTATAAAGTTTTTTCAAATCCAAGAATGAGTTTTGTTTTATGGTATATGCTATTTGAGGCTATTTTTTGGCCATTTATCGCGATATTTGCAAATCTGTTTTTGGTATATGTAGGGCTTGTTTATGGGTATAGTTTTTTACTTGTTTATTGGTGGATACTCTTTACCATTTTAGATATAGCGGGGGCATTGTACTGTGTGAGCATTACAAAAGAGAGATTAGGGTTGATTTTATATGCGATATATTATCGGATATTTTTTATTAATATTATTAATATTTCCAAGATATTAGCGACCATTGAAGAGTATTTAAAAGTCGATATGAATTGGGGAAAATTAGACAGAAAAGGTAGGATATAAATAAGTTATGGATACAAAAGTTTTAGAGTGGATGTCATATCTCATACTATTTTCAACGGTATTAACTATGATTTTTGGGCTTATCGCATATTTTTTATATAAGATGCGAGAGAGAAGACCTAGAAATAAAAAAGTAAATACACAAACAAATAGTGAGACTAAAGAGGTAGTGCAGAAAAAAGTTACAATAACTAAGAAGGTTATAGAGAAAAAAGAGAGTGGAAGATTGGATCTGAATTTCAATCTTAAAAACAGCTCTTTTAAATAAATAAAGTGAGAATGAGATGACAATGATAAAAGAGAAATTTTATGGGCTTAGGTTGGTTTTATCAACACTAGTTCTGTTTATGATATTGATGTATGCTGTTTATAATATTTATAAAAACTACAATACTGATAATTTTGTGATGATTAGTCCAAAGCATAAGACTCTATATCTTCTTCGTTCGACATCTTCTATTGGAGCATATGAAAAGTTTGGTCTCTCAAAAGATAGTTATTTTCAAGGAATAAAAAAGTTTGATAAGTTTGTAAAAGACAACGGTTATGATGTTAAGTTTGTTGATGAGGATGAGATTGATTCATTGTCATTGGATGCAACTCTATACATGGTTGATACTTTGGCTTTAAATCAAAAAGCAAAAAAAGATATTAAAAAGTTTGTAAATAGTGGGGGATCATTGTTTTTTAATTTTAATTCTGCTTTTAGTGATGAAAATGGTAAATTTGTGGGTGATGAGTTTGTAAGAGATATAACTGGATTTAAATTCAATGAAAAGAGAAGTCATGTTAAGTTTAAAGATGGAGTATTTTCTACATTGAGATTGCTCTCACCGCTCTCTACTGTGTTAAAAGCTGGAGAGAGAATGGATTTGGTACTGTATGATAATTTACCTATTTTTGATGTTCCTAGCAAACAAAAACCCGATATGTTAGTAACTGGATATACCCAAGTATCACCGCCAAAATTTAAAGACAATCAAAAAGAGTTTTCTATAAAAGAGTCTGGAATACTATGGCATGGGTACTATGGAAAAGGTAAGTGGGTTTATGCAAATTTTCCAAGTTATTCATTTTATGAATCACAAAGTGTAACTCGTGATTTTATGAGGCTTTTTGATGGAATTGTAAATTTTTTATCATCAAAAGTTATTTTGAAACCATTTCCTTTTATCGATACTGAGAGTATAAATTTTATCTCTGAAGATACAGAGTACAAGTTTAAAAACTTTAAAAAATTCAGTGATTTAGCGGCTAGATATAAAATACATGTAACAGCATTTACCGTTGCTAGTTTGGCTGAAAATAAAGATCATCAAGAGATGGTATTAGAGATTTCAAAAAACCCTTATGTTGAGATTGCATCTCATAGTTATTCTCATAAAAAGATTATTGGAAAAGATGATGAGTATGTTAAAAAAGAGACAATTGGTTCAAAAAAGATTCTTGATAAGTATGCATCTAAACCTATCGTAGGGTTTAGACCTCCAAGAGAAGAGCTTGATGAGAAGATGAAAAAATACCTAATTGAATCTGGGTATAGATATATCTTAAGTAAAGAGAGTGGATTTTTAGATCCAAAATTTAACGATCCGACAAATAATATATTGATAATGCCTAGACATGGAATTGATGATTATACATATTTGATAAATCTTGACTGGTCTCAGGATGAGATTTTTAATGAAATTATTAAAGAGATGAAATTTATCAAAAATCTTGATGGTCTATATACTCTTAGTTTACATACGCATCTGATGATGTATGGTAAAAATTCACAGGTTGTGCAGAGATATTTTGAATATTTAAAAGAGCATCCACAGTTTCGCACCTTTAACGGCTCAGAAGTTTATAAAAGAGTAAGACAATCAAGTAAGATTAGTTTCTCACATAAGATGTCGAGAGGAAATATCATAGTAAATATAAATAATAATAATCCAGATAGTGTAAAAGACTTTACTTTTAAACTTTTTACTGGAAATGGTATTGTACTTCACCAGCCAAAAGCTGAGATTTCGGGAATGCGTGTAGATGCAAAAGCATTATCTAAAAATGAGTATAATTTTACAGTTGATAATTTAAGAGCTGATTCTAAAGTAACGATTTTTATTCCGTATGAGGAGAAGTAGTGAGAGGGGTGTTTTTAGTAATGTTTTCTTTTTTTAGTTTTTTAGGTGCATCTGAAAACTACCCTTTCCCTCAACATGTTGAGTATGTAAAAGGGAGTATAAAACCAACCACCTCAACAGATAAAGACATAACGGCATTTTATGAATACTGGAAAAAAAGCTATGTTACTAAAGTAAAAAAAGATCAGTATAGAATTCGCTCCAAAAAACAAGGCAAAAGAACAGTATCTGAAGGTCAAGGTTATGGGATGATTATAACTGCTATTATGGCTGGTTACGATAAGGACGCACAAAAGATCTTTAATGGACTTTGGAACTTTTCAAGGGTACATAAAAGCTCTATTTCTCACGATCTTATGGCATGGCAAGTTCCTGAAGTAAAAGGAGAAAATGATAGTGCCTTTGATGGTGATTCTGACATCGCTTATGCTCTTGTTTTGGCTGATAAACAGTGGGGAAGCGAAGGTGTTATTAATTATGACAAAGAGGCTAGAGTAGTTTTAAAAGCAATCTATAAACATACTATTGGGAAAAATTCATATTTACCACTGTTGGGTGATTGGGTTGATCAAAACGGTGATGAGTATAATCAATACAGAGTTAGAAGTTCTGATTTTATGATTGGGCATTTTAAAGCATTTTATAGGTTTACTCATGATAACAGATGGATCAATGTAGTAAATGCATCTAAACTAGCTATGCTTAAATTTCAAGATTCTATATCGACTAAGACAGGTTTGATAAGTGATTTTTTAGAAGTTAAAGACTCTAATGTAACTCTTTTGGATGCTGATTTTTTAGAAGGAAATGATGACTTGTATTATTATAATGCTTGTAGGTTGCCATGGCGAGTTGGAGTAGATGTACTTATAAATGCAGATGGGGATTCATTAGGAATTGTAAGAAAGATTTCAAACTGGATAGAAAAAGATAGTAACTCAAAAGCTAAAAATATAAAGTCGGGTTTTAGAATGGATGGTAAAGCAAAAGGGGACTATTTTAGTACAGTATTTGCAGCACCTTTTGCCATTGCTGCTATGAGTAACCCAAGTCAGCAAAAATGGTTAGATGATATTTATGAGATGATTAAAGAGACTAAAGAGGACTATTTTGAAGATAGTGTAAATTTGCTCTCGTTGTTAGTACTAAATCGAAACTTCTGGGATGCAACTACAATAAAATAGTTAGAGTCCAAAAAATCTCTCCCATGCCCAGAAAGCAGATATAAAAATCGTAATAAATGAGATTCCATAAAGTGCAATGCTTTTATAATACTTACTCTTTCTTAGAAAAAACAGTATAGGAAGAGTAAGTGATACGATTATAACCTGTCCTAGCTCTACACCTAAATTAAATCCAAATAGCATGGATGCAAATGAGCTACTTTTCAACAACAGCTCTTTTAAAAAAAATGCAAATCCAAATCCATGAATCAATCCAAACAAAAATGACAATATCCAAGTTCTATCTCTAATAAATCCCAAGATATTATTTAGTGCTGTAAAAAGAATTGATAGAGCGATTGCAGTCTCTACAAACCTCTCAGAGGGGGTTATAATGTCTAAAACACTAAGAGAGAGTGTAATGGAGTGAGCAACACTAAAAGCTGTTACAATGTAAAGGACATTTTTAAATACCTCTTTGAATGTATCTACAGGAATTAGCTTTTTATTTGTGTAATGATATACGGCTGGAAGAATTAGCATCAGTAAAAAAAGAAGATGATCTATCCCGTGCCAGATATGTAAAACCCCTTCAACTAAAAACCGTTTAAATAGTTCAAAAAAGCTTTGGTTTTTGATCTGTAAGTTGAATGATGTTTTATTTGGTGAGAGTATAAACGGTGAAGTTGTGTTTTTATCACTCATCTTTATAAATACTTTTTGTTGAGAATCAATTTTGAAAAACAGATCATAATGAACAGAGAGATCTTTTTTAGGAGAAGGACAATCTAAATCAATAAAAAGTTTTATATAACTCTGATGCACTCGTCTGTATACTTCAAAGTTAGTTAATAGTTTTTTACACTCAATTTCATCAGATGCAATTTTTAGATGAGGTAGGGCATAGCTTATGATCTCATCTTTGTGGTTTTTGATCTCTTTCCATGAGTAGATGCCGTTTTGGTTATCGTCAAGGGAAAGGAGTTTTTCTAAATTGTCAGATTCAAAATCCCATAAAACTTTTGGACTTTTCTCTTTTATATCGATAGTTATATAGTTCTCTTTTAAAATATCTGCATCTAAAGATACAAAAAACAGAAAAAACAGAACTATATATTTCAATTTTACTATTGGTACTTTTTAACTAAAAATATACCAATAGCAGTTATAACTAATATAACCGCTATGGTACTAAATATAAAGTTTAGTGTTACAGGTTGTGTAAGATCGATCATTTAAGATACAACCTCACTACATCGCTCACATAAGCTCTCTTCATCGCTAGATCTTAGTTTCCAACATCTTGGACATTTTGCTTTTGTTCCAAGAAGGATTTTAAATCTGTCTCCACCTACTTCAAATGAAGCTAACTCTCCATCTTCTTCATGAGTTATAACTTTACTAACCGTAAACCAATCCTCTGCATCTGCTCTTTGAAGTGAAGTGAATTTTTCAGAAGTTGTTTGAACTACAAGTTCAAGTGTAGCTTTTATCTTTTTATCTTTTTTCAGCTGATCAACCGCTTCAAAAAACTTCTCTCTTGCTTCTTTCATATACTCATCATCAAACTCTACTTCTATATCTTGCATCGGAGTATATACTAGGTCTAAAACACTCTTTGCATCACCTTTTATAACATCTGGTGCATACTCTAACACTTCATCAACCGTGTATGTTAAAACTGGAGCGAGTAGGGCGATACTTTTTTGAGCTATGATTGCCATCGCACTTTGAGCTGATCTTCTGATGGGGTCATCTTTTGCATTACAGTAGAGTCTATCTTTTGAGATGTCTAAATGAATTCCGCTCAGGGTTGTAGTGATGAAATAGTTTAGATCTGAAAGTGCTTTTGCAAATTCGTATTTATCAAAGTTCTCTTGCATCGCATCAAATGTTGCTTTTGCCTCTTTTAGTATCCATCTGTCTACTACTCCCATCTCTTCGATAGGCATAATCTCTTCTAAATCATTTACATTTGCTAGTAAAAATCTTAAAGTATTTCTAGTTTTTCTATACTGTTCGCTGATCTGTTTTAGGATATTGTCGCTGATTTTTTGATCGTTTTGATAATCACTCATCGCAACCCAAAGTCTGAGTATCTCTGTACCGTACTGTTTTGCTACTTTTAGAGGTGCAACGACATTCCCTTTTGATTTACTCATCTTTTTACCATGTTGATCGTTTGTAAATCCGTGAGTAATTAAACCTTTGTAAGGAGATATGCCCTGTATTGCTGAGCTTAGAAGAAGTGAAGTTTGAAACCAACCACGATGTTGATCACTTCCCTCTAAATATATGTCCGCTGGGTATGAACCTGCATCATAATTTTGTGATTTTAAAACAGAGTTCCAAGTTGAACCACTATCAAACCAGACATCTAAAATATCTGTAACTTTTTCCAAATCATCAGGGTTATAACCGCTACCTGGGTAAAGTAGATCTTTTATCTCCATACTCCACCATGCATCTGTTGTTTTTTGCTCAAAGATCATCGCTAAGAAGTTTAAAACTTTCTCGTCAAATATAACCTCTCCCGTAGCCTTTTTTCTAAAAAATGCGATAGGAACACCCCAGTCTCTCTGTCTTGAGATACACCAATCAGGACGATTTTCTATCATTGATTTTAGTCTATTTACTGAAACTGGTGGAGTAAACTCTATCTGTTCTATCTGCTCCATCGCAGTCTCTCTTAGTGTTTTATCATCTATTTTTTCATCCATCGATATAAACCATTGTCTAGTAGCTCTATAGATGAGAGGTTTATGTGTTCTCCAGCAAAATGGATAAGAGTGAGTAAATTTTGACATATGTAAAAGAGACTTACCAAGAAGTTCTAAAATCTTTTCGTTTGATCTAAAGATATGCATCCCCACAAACTCTTGTGGATTTGGAAGTAGTTTTTCTGTTACCACGGTCTCATCAAAAAGTCCACCATCATCAACAGGCATCAAAACTTCAAGATTGTACTTTAGTCCAACTCGATAATCATCCTCACCATGACCAGGAGCGGTATGAACGCATCCGCTACCACCATCCATCATGACATGTTCACCCAAGATTAGTTTTGAAGTTCTACCATTTAGCGGGTTAATCGCATCTGTATTTTCAAGAAGTGATGCTTTAAAAGTTTTTGAAATATCACCTTTTATAACTTCTAACTCTTTTAAATCTTCATATCTAGCTTTTGCGAGGATATATCCATCGCTTGTTAAGATGTAGTCCTCTTCAGGATTTAGTGAGATACCAGTATTTGAAGGAAGTGTCCAAGGTGTTGTAGTCCAGATGATAACAGATGCACTCTGTACATCTAGTTTTTTCTTTGCTTCATCACTCAGTGCAAATGCAACATAGATAGAAAAATCCTCTTTGTCCTCATACTCAACCTCTGCTTCAGCAAGTGCAGTTTTAGCAGCCCATGACCAATAAACTGGCTTACTTCGCTCTATCAAAAGACCTTTTTGTGCAACTTGACAAAGTGTTCTGTAGATGTTTGCCTCAAACTTAGGATCCATTGTAAGATATGGGTCTTCCCAATCTGCCAAAATTCCAAGTGATTTAAATTCGTCTCTTTGAATATCTACAAATTTTCTAGCATGATCTCGACACTTTTTTCTAATCTCAGTAGTGGGAGTGCTATCTTTATCTTTGCCTAAATCTTTTTCAACTTGTTGCTCAATTGGAAGTCCATGACAATCCCAACCTGGAACAAATCGCACACTCTCACCAAAAAAGTAATGTTTTTTAACAAGAATATCTTTTAGAACTTTGTTTAGTGCATGACCTATATGAATATGTCCGTTTGCATATGGTGGTCCATCGTGCAGAGTAAAGCAATTTGTTGCAT
>JAUTBQ010175578.1:0-11388 GCA_032361185.1 Lepetodrilus ovalis
TCTCTCTCTCTCTCTCTCTCTCTCTCTCTCTCTCTCTCTCTCTCTCTATCTCTCTCTCTCTCTCTCTCTCTCTCTCTACATACATACATACATATATAAATATCCCTTTCTCACTCTCCCTCTATCTATCTATCTCACCCTCCCCCACCCTCTTCCTCTCTTATCTCTGGCTCCTTATTAGTTTCCCCACTGACACTCTTTTCTTCACTTTCTCTGCTCTATAATGATATGTGTTATATCTGTGTGGTGATCTATGCATCTATTCGGCTAGGTATTTATCCATTGCACATCTGCTAAGGTCGAGTAGATAAAGACCACACATACATGGTGGTATATGGTCTCAGTCGCATAATGACTAGCATATCACCAGTACAACAGCACGTGAGCGACCATTCCCTAACGAAGGCTAGAAAACGAGGATACCATCGTTCTATCCCGCTATTGAATACACCCCCAGCGGGAGACCTTACGAGGAGTAAAAGGGCGGAGTGCCCCCTATCGGGCGTGCATTCTCTTCTCCGCTAGATGGCGAGCCCATCTGTCCTCATCACTGGCTATTGAGTCTCGACTTCAAAGATGGGCAACAATCGGGCACCATTGCTCGGTGTTTGCGGGGAAAGGATATTATATTTAGCATGTTTTGTGAGGAAATTGCTGCGTGGTTTGAAAGACCCCTTGCCGTGGTCGAATCCTAGACGTGAGGAGAAATTTCAACTGTAGAGAAGCAAAAAGCCATGCCCGTCGTTCACGCATCGTAAATCTCGCGGCTGGATCCATATAAACACTACGAGTATAAAGGTTTTGTATAGCGACCATAAAGTGGCACTATTTCTTTACTAACAGTTAACGATTCAATAAAGAGGCCTGTTTAAGATGTCAAGTGCATTCTGATAGTTGACGTGTCGTTTAGCTAGCATGTAGAGATCACCATATACCCAGCATCCCATTGGGTTAGCAGTGGAGTTTTGAGCATCCTTCAATTCTTTTTAGCCCTACCTATAAAAATTACATGGAATGCGGCGTGTCTCATTGTAAAAAGAATCTCATTATAACGCTGGTGTACGCATTCTAGTCTTCCAGTCTCGTGATAAGCTTTGATGATCAAACGCTATAATATATTCGACAATCATATTAATAATCAAAAGATGCTGAGACCAAATCCGATTGAAGATTGAAAGCAGTGATTCTTTTTTATTAACAATAACATCGTTCCAATAATAGAACAAGTGCCATATTATAGTAAGAGGGTTAAAGGCATATAGTACTTCCGTTGGTACGGTATTTAAGAAATTCGCTATTTACTGGTATATTGATTCTGTATTTCTAGTTCACCCTCAAATCTGACTGCGTGCGCATGTACCGGAAGTTACAAAGTTTTAAAGCCATAATTCAATAGAGCACAACCCTTTGTTTAGGGCATCTTCTACAGCTACAACTTCATAGTGTTAAAACATTAGATAAAAATCAAGGACAATAAAGCATTATTCTGTCCTTCCATATGGGCATAAAGCACGCACAAATCGTTATGTTTCACGGGCAGTTGAATAAAACAATCATGATAAATAATTCCCAATGCCATATTCGAGACGTCAGTTCAAACTAAGACTTCAAATAACAGACAATTCCAATTTTTTTCATTATTAAAATAGTCGATGATATTTCAATATGAAATGCGTCATTTTCTTTCCCTGACTGAACATATAGTCATACGAGAATGAGTATCTTGGAGAAGCTAGGTTCAAATGGAGATAAGTAACTAATTGAAGATTCTCCCTCTATTTGTTCGCTTAGCTGTAAACCTTAATGAAATTGGAAAATTATGATAAATCCTCATTGCCAGCCAGAGAGGATTTTATGTCGAGGACTTAGCGAGGACTCGGGGAAGACGAGTCAGCAACAATGGCTTGAAGGAAGGCGTAAGAAGATCTCTAGAGCTTTCCTCTGAAATACCTGATAAATTTAATTATCTTAAAAATTCGCACTTAATTTCTTTTTCTCCCCCTTCTTGTAGTCCGCAGGTGCGAACTTGACCAAGATCGGATCTCGTATATGAATGTCAAATTGAGAGTGCACAGATTAATTTCCCGACGATTCCTAAGAAATCTCTCCGGGTCTTATCATTCTTTAGTCCTTCGCGAAGGCTAAATTAACAAGAAATCTCTCCCGTGTGCGTGATTGCTTGTAAAATTGCCTATGTAATGCTCTCTGGCAAAAATAATCCAATATTTCATTTGGAGTCTCATCTTGTTGTTTATCGTCATGCTTGCATTCCAATCACGCGGCGGGATACGCAAAGAGAACATGTTGCCCTAAACCTTCTACAACGACGTGCACAAGTCTTCTGCCAGGATTCTGGTGTTGTTTTCTTACGATTCCGGAACTGGATCTCTAACGTTTGTTTTTGCTGAGAATATGCAATCCAATAGCATAGCATAGTATACTGAACGTTATATATACCGTATATACTTCACTCAGCAAGGAAATTATAATATTATTCTTTTAATTATTATTGTATATGTCACAGCTGACGTGATGATAGCGTTTACAAGCGTTTCCATGCTTTGATGGTATCAGTACACATCTTTAATTATATAAACATGTTGGAATACAGATTGAAGGTTTTACTAAACATTCCTATGGTATTAGTCCGGTTTGGTTGCATTTATGAATAGTTAGGTGGTTTAGTGTGATTGCACTACTGAATAGTTCGATGCTTTTGCTTTACAGTTTGATGATCGTATTGATAGTTTCGTCATATTGAAACCATGCAGTATAATTGCAAGCAGTGATGGCATTTAGTAGACAGTTGATCGTTAGACGAACTTTAGTATTGTCCTATTTCTACTAAACAGCAGCATACAGTTGTGTTTCCCTTTCGTTCATCTTACATTTATCAGAGTGTAGTTGTACTCCTTCATTTCTTATTCAATGGCTATATGAAGAAGAAGTTTTTAATAATCGACCGGTATGATAATGTGAGAACGTCCCTTTCTTGTCCAAATTAGTTATCAGAAAATTGCCCAAACCCGATATCACCAAAATACACATTGTATAATTTATCATGTTTTATAATATTTTTCAAGATTTTCAACACTCAGGTTACAATGTCGATTGCAATTATGACAATATGACGCCTGCGGCTATATGCAATCTGAAGCCATTCATAATACATATTATTTTACAACTCAAATAACCAATATCCCCGAACTAGTATACTTGGTGACGAAATATGATGTAGCTGTAATAAAATATTCACATTTTTTGCTTCTACGCCATAATTCCTTGACGGCTTAAAGGCTATTCATATCTACTTAAATCTTTGAACATAGCTAATGTGCTGGAGTAAATTTAATTAAATTTAAGATAAATTCAATTAAAATAAATTATGATCCTATGTACATGACTATTACCTCATTATGAATAATTAATTCATTATATGAACTCAATTAAGTTTTCTATCTCTTTACCCTGTTCTAAAAGTATCCGCAAAAAACTCAAAATTGAAAAATGCATAGCATGTCCACTTTCATATCGATATAGGTTCTATTTTTTATTACCTATATAATAATTGTTTTAATAGGATAATTAGATCAGGGAAAATCAAGCGTGTTTGTGCAGGATCGTGAATATAAATTTCAAAATGAAAGTCACCAAGAAATGTGAAAATCCGCCTTTTTTTCTCGAGGACCTCGGTGGACTTCTGTGAAGGTCATAGCCCAGATGTTCGTTCATACATCGTTATTTTATCTAACGCCGCTTATCCAATCAGTCAAGACCTCACTACATTTTAAAATCGGGGCTCGAACGTTGTCAAGGGAAAGAGGAGTCTCCATCTTTAATTATCCCATCCAGGACAATTACACCACGGTAAACACGGCGAACTTATGCCGGAGGGTATTTCGTCAAGTTTCCGTTCCCGTTGGAAGACTCGCACATGTTACGTTAAAGCTCTAGGACATCGCTTTTCTCACCTTGCGCAAAAGATTGCCAGAACTTTCGGTATCGCTGATTAGTGTCCATACGCCATTTTAACACCCCAAGATTTGTCAGAACTTTCAGGATCTTTGATTACTGTCCATACGCCATCTTAACACCCGAAAAAATCAGTCCGCGATGTATTGTGACGCTTCGTAGCTATGATTCACATAGTCTGAGCCGGCCTAAGCCATTGCGTTTCTCGTACACCTTTTGAAATATTAATTAAAACCTGACACATCTGGGATGATTTTTCTCGAAAAAAATCAAATCGCATTCACTTGACTAAACAATCTTTCGCTCCAAAGGACATGGTGAGTTAGGTCCGTACCTCATTTGCATATAACTCTCTTTGTGCTTTGCTCAAATCTAGTCCCTAATACTCATTTATTTCCAGGCCCTTCGGCTCATCTTGATAATAATAATAAACGTCACCAATTTATTAAATCGTGAAAGCAGCCATTTTCTTGCGAGGGTAGCGCAGTTATCAGCGAAGAAAATTTCCGCTACGTTGAGCACATAACTATCTCAGATACCGTTAAGGCAGAGGAATACCAAATGTTGGAACTCTGCTGCAAATTGGAAGCTTTGGATGCTGCCGCGGATGCCTTCTTTTCTTCTTACAAGCGGACCCTTCGCCGAGGTTTCGCACAATTCTTCTAATTTGCACCCCCATGAATGTTGATATTAGGCTTAATTACCTTTCTTAGAACTGAAGAAATTTATCAGTCCCTCGATGTAGCTAGTTTGGGTGTCCAGAAATCACGGATGATCGCGTCGACTGGGTCACGCCGCAGCCTAGCCTTGGTGACAAGTCTCTCGTTAGGAGAATAAAGGGCCTGGCAAGTAGATGGAGGGACTTCTTAAAGCACTGTTAGCTAGACACGGTTATTCATCAACGCAACGGTGTTCGCAGGAGCAGAAATGAAAGTAATTTATATCCGGACTGATGACAGGGTGATGGGAATTCACCCCCACCTCCTCCCCCTTCCCCCTTTACCCCCTTTTCCCCCTTCTTTCCCTTGCTCCCCGTTTCGCTGCAAGATGAAAACAAATTACTGCACGTTATTCACGTGCCTCTCTCGCTCGTATTCATAGAAAAGCATGCTCCGTCCGTGCATCACGGGGTTGAACCTGGACGTTGAGCGTATAGGGCGTCCCGTCGGCTTGACAGCCGCGCCAAAACACATCCATCATACCATTTTTCTTCACAAAATGGATTCCGTTTCGATCTGCGTATCTAAATCGGGGTTATCGCATGACCAACTCCCAAACGTATTTACAAATATTTTCCAACGGCGTTCGACATGTACGTCCTGCTAGGGGGGAGTTAGTTTATGAAACGCGACGCTGCATTGGGTGACGTCAATGATTCCGTTAATTTTCCATCTCTTTTCCATGCAATTTCCTCTTTATTCGCATGTTAATTCCAACCCGTCCACTTTTCACGCACAGTTGGGCGCCATTTGTGCACAGAAACGGTGGCCTTGTTTGTAAATGCAGGATACCTGTTCTAAACCTGCGGGGGGCCTATTCCCGAAACGTTCTTACGATCGTACGATAGTAGGGTTACGAACGTTCTTATGCTAAGAAGATCGTAAGAACGTTTCGAGAGTCGGTCCCCTGGATCACGCCCAGTGTCTCAGAATGATCTATTTCTACACCTGCTGACTTTGGTGTACTTCGTTCGCATTTTTCTTTTTCTTTTCATTAAAAATCCTTAAACACTTCACGATTTTATTCGCCGGTCATTAAGTCCACGTGCATACGCCTCTCCGTGTATCTGTGAAACAGGGATTATTCGTCACCACCTTGTACAGACGTGTCTTATATATTACAGTACATAGACACATCACTCAAGCAGTACACACACGAGAAAGAACATATTTTAAAGTTTGAAATTGCAAAGTAATACACTTTTTTTAAGGGTAGGACAGTTATCTTTCTTCGAAGGACAATCATTGGTAATTTCTGGAGGAATAGCAATGGTGTTTAACTAATTATCTGATTTAATATGGATGAGCAGTGTTATTGTCTTAAGGTTACAAATAGGCTCAGCAACGTCCTTTCTGAAGGTTGAAATGGCGGATATATGTCAATTTGTTAAAGACAAGCAATGGTAAATTCTGAAGGTTGCAAGTAGGATGATCAGTTGCCTTTCTAAAGGTTGCAAGGCTGCCAGTTATTAATAGTTGAAAGACAAGCAATGGTATTTTCTGGAAGTTGCAAGTATAGTGAGCAATTGCTCTTCTAAAAGCTGCAAGCCTACTAGTTATTAATATATAAAAGATAAGCAATGGTATATTCTGAAGGTTGACAGTAGGATCAGCAATTGCTTTTCTAAAGGTTGCAAGGGATGCTAGATTATCAATATTTGAAAGACAAGCAATGGCATTTTCTGAAGGTTGCAATTAGGATGAGCAATTACATGTACCTTGATATAGGTTGCAAGGACCGCTAATTATCAATGATTTTAAGTAAAACAATGATATATTCTGGAAGTCGGTATGAGAATAAACAATGCTATCTTCTCTATGATGTGCATCTAGGACTGAACAGTGTCCATGCTGAAGACTAGACTGAGATAGGCCGCCATGAAGAACGATCATATTTATCCGCCAAACCAATATGTATCTCGATTCATTGAAATTTTACATTCTCCCCTCATTAAGTCGCCGGTCGCCATTGCATCATAAACCTCATGCTGTGGGATTGGCCAGTGGGATGACTCCACTAAATCTACACAATTGACGACTGGGAGAGCATAATTGACGACAACATATCTTAAGTGAAATTCATTGGGAACACCCCTATGGGACCAATACCGGAGACTGCCGATTGACTCCGTCTTGAAGGATGAAGGCCAAAATGCCTGGCAGTCTCAAGCTCGCATATCAATTTGCGAAGACGTCTTGATGGTACGAATGGAAATCTTAATTATGATCATCTCACCGCAAGGTAATCTCCAATGCGCTTCATCATTCACCAAGGAAATGCTTCCATTCTGACAAACCACAAAAGCTCAGATGGTTGGATATGGTCTGCCGAAGATTTGAGATGGGTTTTCTGCTCAGATATAAAAGTAAAACATGCGGAGAATTGTCAGCAAATGTGTATTCTGTAAATATTTCCCAACGAGTATAGAAATTACTTTGTCACGATTTTCAGTTTTATAGATAGTATACTGTATTGATTCTGTGAACAATCTTTAAAATTTTGAGAAACGTTGGTCGAGATTTTTTACTGGATAGAATACATTCTGTAACTAATTTGAAATGATTTGAGAAACACTTTTTATCTCTATCTTTTCAGGCTATTTTCTTTTAACGTAATATCTTATGTAAACACTGCTGATGCATTATGACCAACTTTGATACAAAAACTCGTCTTAATTCATTATGTTTCGTATTTCATATGTCATACCAGTGTGTTATTCCTGTAAGTAATACCTTCCAGATACAAACATACCCATTGAATACAATTTATAGAACTGTAATTATCTCAAAGCTTTTAATATTACCATATGTGTGCATACGCGAAACAGGCACTAAAACCAGGCACCAAAACTATGCACTAAAACCAGTGCAAAAGATATGCCGTATGCTAAACACAATGTTTTGGTATCCGTGTTTTGTGTCATCGTGGCGGTAATTAACTGTCACGTGGTCGCATCACTTCTACAGCGCCACCTATCGCTCGCAGGTGTATCTCGCAAGGTGCAAATTAATTAGTAATTAGTAGGGCGATTGGTTTATAAAACAGGGGAAATTACTGCCAATATATTTAGATCTGTACCAAGATTCGTTTTCTAGATAAATAGCACCGAGTTGAGGTGTGGAAAACAAAAGCAACTTTTTTATACTGTGGTATTTATGTTTGGTATAATATTTTTAATTAAAGCTAAACTAAATTGAAAAGAACGTCAAGTATTCTTCCCAAAATACCATGAGGTGAAATAGTATCGGTTGAGTATTGCACACAATGTTAAGGAGATAAGAATGCGCAAATGCGCAAATGCAATAGCTCATAATATTATTTACAATCATTCTAATGAAAGAACTTACAATCTGTGTATTTGTATTTATATATTGCACGAATTCGACCCCCAACAGCTGCATGTTATATTTGTGTGTGGTATCAGATTGATAAACTAGCTCGTATGGTAAAGTTAGCTCTACGTGTAATTTATGTAAATCTGTTCTTTAAAAAATGACGAAATTATTATCATTGAAATTATTAAAAAATAATTATCACCGACATTGAGGTTAAGATTAGTAAAATTGGCGAGGGTGACGGTTGTGTGTATAAGGCTAGTTCTACACACTAGACGTAATGCTGTAATGTGTGTACATACTACAACATTAATCTTCATTCTTAACATTAAGGGTTAAAGTATTCTATACAAAACAGGCGTTTACTAGTATGGATTATTTTTTGTCATGCCCCATCTTTTAGATGTAGTTAGATCATGTTTTCCCGAAACAATATATTGTATTTTTTCAAGTCAGGAGGACTAATTAAAACTGCTCGAAATGCATAAGCTTTCGTTACTTTCTAATGTAATCTTATTTTTACGGTAGATTTATTAATGCAAATAATAAAAATAAATATGCATGTATATATGCATTCTTGTCACTGTTCACTGACAACCATGGTGATATATATTAGTATATGCCACCGCTTTGCTAATAATGCTATGCTTGCCACTAATGTTTGTGCATTTTCCAAATTATTGAATTATTTATTTTCGCATTTATGTACAAATTCCAAGGTAAATAGTTTTTGAATTACTATCAGCTATCGATTGGTTTACCTCATACAGCGTCGCTTTTGAGCTAATAATATCCAGACAACCGTGATGATATCCATGTTATCAGATAATGTTGCTTTCCACACGGATGATTATTACATTGTGCGGCATTCTTCGAATGTCCATAGCTTCCTTGACGTGTCTTCATTTGTGACATTTCTCTAAACTTTCTTCTATTATTTTGGTTACATTACCGGGAGGTTTATTCACTTCGTTTATTTCACGCATACCGTAGATTACATGACGTGAACTAAATAAATATACTGTTAAAATTTCGAACTAAAAACTAAATTCGTTTTCGGATGTATGGGGTGAAGCTCAGTTAATATACATGGAGCAAGCATAGTTTTGTCATTAACTGTTCAAGTTTTGTTGGTAATATGTTTACACTAGCCAACAGCATAGTTGCTCGATACTGATTAACTAAACAGTTTTACATAATAATATAATGTTGTATTTATTCTCCCAAATTAATACAAACTAATAGCTATAGCATGTAGGCAATTCATTGCAACATGGATTCTTTTTTCAGAATCGTTTGATTGCAATGCATGAAAGCTTTCAAATCTCCTCTCGTGTCCCAAAACCATGCGTGTTCCATACGGAATATGTGTTTGGAAGGACGCTCTAACAAATAGCTTTTTCAACCATTATTTTCATTTGCGAAGTTAATCTCGTAGACTCTTGTGTTCAATTTAGACCGGAGATAAAAAAGAAAAATTGGGGTGATGTTTATGACGCATTTAATTTTGGGGTATCTGGTGATTGCGCTAAGGGATTCTGATTGGCCTTCGTTCCTCCTTTTGAGAAGAGTTCTTGGTCGTCGGGGACACTCCGGGGAAAACCTAGTCAACCGAAAAATTTGTAGAAAACATTAAACAGAAGGGGGAGTTTCGGTGCAGGAGAATTCTGAGGTAACGTGCTGTAGTCACGGATAGAAGAGTCAAACTGATCACTGTCGTCTCCATGTGATTTCAGACGAAGAGATGGACTCTACCCGTCTCAATAAATCTTGTTTTTAAACATTCGCGAGTTTTGACGTTAATTCATTTTCAATAGTATTCTCTGCCAAGAGTGTCGTAAATTGAAATATTTCTCTTCAGGACGATTAGATTGGAGGTTATTGTCGATGTCACATAATAAATGCCCGTCTTCCTTTGGTTTCGAATCGAATGAAGAAAGCATTTTATCATTTCTACTGCAGTAAAGATCAGTTGGGTAAACCAGGCTTTACGTCTTGTTTATATTTAATAACATGGACATCAAACCAATATATGCTAAATCGTTTATTAACTAATAGGGGGATTCAGTTTGAAATATAGGAAATGTTACAGGATGCGTCTTGTGCATGAATTTAATGGTGTAGAAAGTCATATAACCGTTTGAGGTGGAAAATATCCTCATTTCGGTTTTATAAAGTAATGTGAATTTACCATTATGATTACAGAATCATCGTCCTGTACATATTCATGCATAGTATACCTCTTTCTATAACGCTCTTTGAATTATGCGTATATCATACTTCATATTGTGTTTATTTGGTTTACGATAAAATACAGATACACCCGGCGAACTATATTAAAACGAAACAAACATGAAATAGTTATTCAAAAAATATCATCATTAAAAAGTATGCCCATTTCCTCTACAATATTTCTTCTTTTTTTTAACAAAGGACACCTATTCTTTTTTTATATATATTTGTAACATAAATAATAAATTATCCTCCAAGATACCCTCATGTTCGTCGTCACACAACCAGCGAAAAATATCACGTCGTTCTAGCGTTGGTGACTAAATGAATGTATATTGTTCTCAACCAACACAACTCGCAAATTCTTCATGCCAGACAAATATTTGCTTGACTGCTTGCTCGATGACCTCTGGGGCTTCGAGAGTGAGGACTTGTCGTGGAATATTATTTAGATTAGAACATAAGCATCGCCATAATAAATCCAGGAAAAGTACAATAAATGCTGACACAAGACTGTGGCTGGTCATAAGTCATATTTGTGACATCTGACAGTCTCTGCTTGTAGGCTGTCTCTTGCGAGACTGTAAAATGGATAACAGCTTAGAAAAAAAGGGGCATATACACGTTCATATGTAGGTTATAGACGTGGAGATTATTATTTTATTAAATTTTAATTCTTAAATTCTGATATTATGTTTTATGTTCAAAAGTAGCTCAAGGATATGATTTTTCATAAATATGTTTTGGGGTTGAATAGTTGTGCTTATGAAGTATAAATGGTAATGTGTTGTATAATGTTCAAAGGTGTGGTCTGGGGGCAATAACATGCTTACACTTAGTGTTACGGTAATATATGACAGCTTTCGCAAACATTCCTTTTAAATACAGTAATACCAGCGGATATTTAGAATAGCATAAACAATGTTTTACAATCTGGGAAAACACTCCGATATATTTCTCTATTATATTTATATTATCTGCCGTGGATACCACATGATATTAATGTATTTAATACGAAGAGAATATCACCCTACGTGAACATAATCATTAATTTACTTACTAGTAATTCACAATAAATAATTAATGTTATACGCACTTAGTTTCTTGTATTTGTTATTTCGTATATATA
>JAUTBQ010175589.1:0-25274 GCA_032361185.1 Lepetodrilus ovalis
AAGCATAAATTTTAATTGGGTTTTTGGACATTTTAATTGGGTATTTTACGCAAATACGCAGCTTATCTAGAGCTCTGGTAGTAGTATTATTATTGTTATCAAATACGAATGTCAAATGTCAATATCAGATGTGAATGTCAAATGTGAATGTCTAGTGAATGTCTATTGTCATCATACACATATACAGTGTCTAAATCAGCACTCATTGGGACCAACATAATATGCTGGATTTGAGAGAGTGCCGGATTACTCAGTTTATCCCGAGTGCACTGTCGTTGGTTGGAACTTTGAAATTGTGCCGGTCGACGCAGATAGCCGGGGTATAGAGATGCTGATATTGACAGAGTACACTGTATATACATGTACGTTGGATTACTAAAAAGATCATTTAATTTAAAAAGAAAATCTCACAAAATGGTAATCTAAAGAAAAGTATTTCTTAGATGATATAAAGACTTAGAGAGTGATTTGTTTATTTTACGTTTCAGTGGGAATCTTTCACCCATTCGCAAAAGCAGATAGAAAAAAGTACTCACGACAATTCCTTTCATCTGCATTGTCTCTGCAGTCCTTCACCCCATCACAGAGTAGCATCGAGGGAATACAGCTGCCGTCGCAGGGGAATTTCCCGTCTGGACAGGGGTATGGGGTGGTGGGGCCAGCGGCGACAGTTGTCGGTGTTGTGTGCGTCGGAGGCCAAGTCTTGGACACTGCTGATAGCACAGATAAAACATGCATTGTAGTGGCGATTCAACAGGCTTCATTAATTTGGAAATAGCGGGATAATTTAACCTCCTGGCTCCCGTTTCACGAAGGTGTCCTAACTATTTAGGAGCTTCTAAACAGTCATCACCTGGAAACAAACGTTTCACGATGACGTCATAAGACTTATTCCTTCATAAATCGACATCTAACTGAAACTGGGTCATTAAGTTAGGAGCTCCTAAAGTTAGTACAGATTCGTAAAACAGGGGCCTGCTCTGCACTGGATTCAAATAGCCACAGAGTAAATCTCAATTTACTATCATCGGAACATCACTGATTGAATATCATGATTTGTAGAATACAATTGTCATATATTCTGACCAGGCCCTGAGATTACAAAAATCATTTTGGGTACGATTTTATGCTGCAGCTAAAATTTAATATAGGGAAATGCAACCAAATCTTTGAATTTAGTATGAAAACATACTCAAGAGAGTAGTAATTAATCTCGGGCCCAAAAAGTGAAAGGAGGTAATTAACTCACCTGGGCTGTGTTTCACAAAAGGGGTGTATATTTAGGCTGGACATAAATGACGTAATACAATCAACGTAAATCACGTAATACAAGCAAATCCGTGTCATTTACGTCTGGATGTAAAGGGAGGCAACTATGACTCACCTGCAGACAAAGGGAGGTAACTGACTAACCTGGACGTAAAGGGCGGTAACTGACTAACCTGGACATAAAGGGAGGTAACTGACTCGCCTGGACGTATAGGGAGGTAACTGACTAACCTGGACGTAAAGGGAGGTAACTAACTCACCTGGATGTAAAGGGAGGTAACTAACTCACCTGGACATACAGGGAAGTAACTGACTCACCTGGAGGTAAATGGAGGTAACTAACTCACCTGGACATAAAGGGAGGTAACTAACTCACCTGGAGGTAAAGGGAGGTAACTGACTCACCTGGAGGTAAAGGGAGGTAACTGACTCACCTGGAGGTAAAGGGAGGTAACTGACTCACCTGGACGTAAAGGGAGGTAACTGACTCACCTGGAGGTAAAGGGAGGTAACTTACTCACCTGGACGTAAAGGGAGGTAACTGACTCACCTGGACATAAAGGGAGGTAACTGACTCACCTGGCCGTAAAGGGAGGTAACTGACTCACCTGGAGGTAGGCTGCCAGTAGGACAATGTGCGGGTTCGTCGCTGGAGTCTGGACAGTCCGCCACACCATCACACAGCCACGACCTGGGCAGACACACCTTGCGCGGCTCGCACATGATCTGGGAGGAGCTACACACCAGTCCACTGGCTGGCCTCGGCTCTGCAGAACAAGGCGAACAGAGAGGTTAAAGAGGTCAAGGTGATCAAGGGAGTAAAGGAGGTCAAGACTGTCATTGCAGCGGTAAACAAGCTGGTGGACTGCGAGCCCCAAGCAACGTCCAGTACCAATAAATCGACCCCTGGACGAATAAAACAGTAGATTTCTATGGATCCGTATAAAATTGCCATGTCTGTAAAGATGTCGAGATGATATGGATAAATAAATATTTGCGATAGATGACATTAGGGGGCCGAGACTGGCCGTGCTGAGTCTCAAGAACTTACTTCCTGTGATGCACTCTGGGGTGAAGGTCACGTCATCGATGGCTACGTCTCCTAGGGGCGTGGAACCACACTCGGCTTCGAACACCACGCGGTACTGCAGGGAGTTCCCGATGGGGACGTGGACGCCATACCACTGGAAGCCTCGGTCGCCGCTGACCGTCCAGATGAGCTGACGCTGATGTTGTGTGTTCTCCATGTACACCTACAATACACCCAGATTGTTTAGAGGCCAAACAGTAGACTTGATCTCTAGTAATGTAGACTTGTTTAACTGCTCTAGGAGGATATTTTGAATAGGAGTATCTGTGTGTCACTGAGAACAAGGTTAGACACAGACTCGCTACAAGTACATACATGGATAAGTCATCATTATACGTATACGTAAAACATGGATAAGTCATCATTATACATATACGTAAAACATGGATAAATCATCATTATACGTATACGTAAAACATGGATAAATCATCATTATAAGAATACGTAAAACATGGATAAGTCATCATTATACGTATATGTAAAACATTGATAAATCATCATTATAAGTATACGTAAAACATTGATAAGTCATCATTATACGTATACGTAAAACATGGCTAAGTCATCATTATACATATACGTAAAACATGGATAAGTCATCATTATACGTATACGTAAAACATGGATAAATCATCATTATACGTATACGTAAAACATGGATAAATCATCATTATACGTATATGTAAAACATTGATAAATCATCATTATAAGTATACGTAAAACATGGATAAGTCATCATTATACATATACGTAAAACATAGATAAATCATTATTATATGTATACGTAAAACATGGATAAGTCATCATTATACGTATACATAAAACATGGAAATGTCATCAAAATATGTATAAGTAAAACATGGATAAGTTACCAATATATGTATATGTAAAACATGCGTACGTTCAAAGGCCCGGTTGTCGCTGATCCCTTCATGTAGTAGTAGAAGCGGAGGTGGCAGATCTCGTTGCTCGGCGGCATGTTTGGTGTGGCCACGCTGACGACATCGCCGACGTTAAACTTGGAGCTGTCCATGTAGATGAACTTGCCTGGAATATGCAGCTCCGCAGTTAGTACGAGAATAAACGCAGACGAAAGGGTCATACTGTTATCCTGGTTGGTATCATTTAAAGCTAATAAATATTAAATACTGATGACAAAACGTGATATTAAATCCTTTCTACTGGAGTACGAAGCGATATGTGCCTCGGTATACTTTCATGAAGCTCTCTTGCCCACTATGAGAGAATAGTAAGTGCACAATTCCCATGAATAAGCGATTACTACGAAAGTGCTATACCCAGGGGTGTGTTCAGACTGTGCTACATATACTACATTTACTACGCTATTTTTCCTACAAATAATATGCGGTAAAAACAAGTATGAAAAGTAGTTCATACCTATTGCTGGCTGAACGGCTTCGGTAGCACTTCATATGCTATGTAGTAAAAATCAGTGTAGCTTGAACACACTTCAGGTGTGAATTAGGGTGCAAGCCTCTACACCAGGAAATAATGCAAACCATGACATACTCCCAGACTGTAGGTATGACCCTTTCGAATGACAGTACTGATACAAGAGTACAGTGCCCCTTCGATTTAGCACGTTCCGATGTATCACGAATTTGAATATAACGCGGGGTCAGACGTGGATCCCATTTTAATTTTTTTTTATTTCCTTGTAATATCATATAAGGCGGTTACTATAAAGCGGGGGGTATGTCTTGGATCCAACTTCAGCGTTATATTGAGGGGACACTGTATATAACACCTGTACATCAGGCACTGTCATAATGACAGACAGACTTAATTTTGAACTACGACGAATTGCATCTAACCTGACGCCAGTCTGCTGTGGTCGAATTGCGGTCCGGTCCCCTTGGTGTGGGTTGTCTGCCCTTGAGTCCAGTTACCGTCATCAGAATTCAACTGTGTCCATTGGCAGTCAGTTAGCCATGTGGGTGTGTCAAACGAGCAGTCTCCCAGCTGTTTGGCTGTGGCAAATGTGTGTTTGAATGAAATGTACGTTTTGAGACGGATACATGTAACGTGTATTTCCGTGCGATTTCCACATTATGTGAGATGGGTGAATGTAGAATATGTTTGAAAACAAGCGCATTGTGCATGGATAAATGTAACGTGTGTGTAAATCAGGCATGGCAACACATAAATAAGATTTCAGTAATAAAAAATGGCCGAGGCTGCTACCAAGCCATGTCCTAGAGCAAATAAATTAACAAATTCCTATTAACATACGGGAAATTGCCATACCCAATGCATATTGTGACGGTTTTAAATGTAAACTCTAGACCTGCACCAGCAGGAATATCTCACCCATAGGCAATGAAATTGAAATAGGCATGTTATCAACCAACAAAATATAATAATTTTAAAAAAATAATTTAAACAGAGAATAATTCAGAGGTGACAATATAACTCACGGCAGTTGCTAGTGAGTTCGTCAGATCCATCGATACAGTCAGCATGCTTGTCACACATCTTGATGAAGTCCACACACTGCATTTGGTTGTTGCACATGAACTGGTTAGCACCGCATGTTGTTGTCTTGGTGCCTTAACGAGTAATTAAAATCAATTACAATCCACCATTCTCTTTAAATGCATTCCTTGTAACGTGGCTGTGGAAATCTTTCACCTGTGCACTATGAATCATTTCTAAGTTGGACAGATACCAAGATTGAGAGTCGAACAATAGTTTTAGTAATACAGCTTTAACCCTCTCCATGCTGAAGGCAACCCGATATGCCATAAAGAGTAGTTTCGGTACCTCACCCAGCAGGGAGAGGGTTAATCATACAGTAACAGAGAGTCACACACGACTACCAGTAATTACGTGTCTCAGTGCTTACCCATATCGCAGTTCGTATAGCTGATGTCGTCGATGGCAACATCTCCCGTACTTCCAGTCCCTCTGACGACTTCAAACAAGATGGCGAACGACCGTCTCGACCCCAGGAAGATGTTGCCTTGCTGCCAATTGCTGCCCTGGTCACCCGACCTTGACCAAAGGGAGATCACTCCGTCCTGGACAGTCTTCGTGAGCACTTTCAGCGATCCGATGTTTGTGCCCGACATGTGGTACCAGAAGGTCAGGTTGCAGTTTGGACCGCTCCGTTTGTATTCAGAGCTCTCCAGAATGGCCTGGTCGCCCTTCCGTAGTCCGGAACCAGTCATCTTGGCGTAGAGGTATCGACCTGGTCGACGGACAACCATTACACAAGTTATGTCATCGTTATGATACGGAGCGAGTCATTTATTGCTTAACGTCGCAGCAGGACTTGCAGAGGACTGAGATAAGTGTTTTCTCTTTTGTCTAATCCTTTTGAACTTTTGTCAATAAGATATGTTGAAATCAAATGTTTGAGTTTTACATCGCAGTGGGAATCGTTCACCAATATACACCGACAAAAGGTTAGAAACAGTCTCGGGAAATCATGGGTGGTTTGTAATGTATGGTAGATACGATAGAGCGGGGGGTTTCTTCCCCACTGCGTTCAGGCCCTGAGATTACAAAACTTTCTTGAGTACGATTTCATGATCAACTTTGTGCACAACTCCCCATATAAAATTTGAGCTTTATGAAATCGTACTCAGAAAGTTTCGTAATCTTGTCAGCCCAGTGTGCCGTTGCAACAGGATCAAGCTGATCCTGGGATCCAATACTGAGTTGGCTTTATTGTCAGTCAAATAATACTCTACCCACTTAGCAAAAGGGGATGTAAGGGCATAGGGTGGGTGGGGGTAGTGGTGAGGTGGGGTGGAAGTGGGGTGAGGTGAGGTGAGATGGGGTGGGGGCAGGGTGGGTGAGGTGGGATGGGGTGGGGGCAGGGTGGGTGTTGAGGGCAGGGCGTGAGAATGGGGCTGGGGTGCAGTCAGGGTGATGAGGCAGAGGGGTGTGTGAGGGGTGGAGGTGTGTGTGTGTGTGTGTTGACGACACAACATACCTTGACTGTTCTGAAGGGTGTGGTCACTTCTGGGGGCGTGGGTAGGACTAGTCTCGCTCCCTGTACCAGACAGCCAGTCCAGCCGGTCACCCTTGTCGTTCATCCAGCCGCACATTCCGTTCTCAAACGTACAAGATACGCCTGCAAATGGAGTTAAGCCAAGAAATACGCTCAAATTGTTGCTGATGAAAAATATTTAGAAATTCTAATTATATTATGGTAGCATTTAGCAACTTTGAAAGAACAGTAAGAAATATGTTATGAAAAAAGAACATACTAATATATCATGTCATGGGCATTGGATTTGTTTCCACAATAAAAGTAGAAGTTGTAAACAAATGTGCATTACGAATAGATTTTGATAAATTCTAAAATGAATCATAAAATTCTTTCATGCAACTTGTCATCATTTTACAGCTAACCATGACACAAAAATATTAGGATAATTTTAAATTAATTTATACATAATACTAAACATACTTATGATACTACAAACATGAAAGAAAAATAAGTTTAAAATGCACCATATTCACACTTGAGTGAGTGAGTGAGTGAGTGAGTGAGTGATTGGTGATTTACGTCATAGTGGGAATCTTTAACCCATACCCAGTGACAATGCATACTTCAAATAATGCTCATAGCTCTACATACAACGACGAAAATGATCGTGCGTTGGTTCTACACTCTAACTTGGACGACGTACCACAGGCATTTTCATCAGAGTTGTCTCCACAGTCGTCGTGGAAGTTGCACTGTTGGTTGACGCTGTAGCACTTCCCATTGACGCATGTTTTCTGGTTCTTCAGACACGTGGTTGGTGGGGTGGGTGGGGCAGTGGGATGACCAGGAAGTGTTTCTGAACAAACAAGTCAACACATTCTTATGTTGCATGTAGTAGTAGTAGTAATAATAATAATAAACACTATTAGAAATAATAATAACAATAATAGTGATAATAACAATGACAATAACAGTAATAATAATAATAATAATAATAATAATAATAATAATAATAACAACAACAATAACAACAATATAAACAATAATAATAAAACATATATAAATATTTGCTTTTCTTAAATATAGAGATTAATAATAACAAGAATAAATAAAAATAATACCAATATTTAAAAGAAAATGTGTAATGGGGTTTATAGTCATTTTCTAGAATCTTTCACTAACATCACGACTTGTCAATTTAGGGCAGGAGGAAAACCTACCAGCACCGGCTGGTACTGACAGACCAAGGATGATAACTGTAGTGCCACTCTACAGACTGCATCCTATCAATATCGCCTCAGAAATGTAACTTCTGCGAAATTGATGCCGGGGATTTGAACTCGGTACCTTTTTCTCCTAAGTCCAACATTCTACCACTGCGCTACATCCATAATAATATTATTACTTTTACAAATACAAATGATAATAACAATAATATTATGATTATTACATTAAGAACAAAATCATGACAAATCTTTGTTTTAAATAATGACACTAACAATAATAACATTATTAATAATAATAACAAATTTATAATAATAGTAGTAATAATAATAATAATAATAATAATAATAATAATAATAATAATAATAATAATACAAATAAAAAAAAATTAAATTATTAATAATAAAACATAATAAAATAACAGTAATATTAACAATAGTATTAATATCAATAATAATAACAAAAACAATAAACAATAACAATAATAATAATAACAATGGATATTAATGACCATGAAGTTATGAACCCTTATTGAGAACAATTTCTAAATTTTGTATGGGGATTTGTTAACAAGACTGAGTTGGGCATGAAATGGTACTCAACAAATGTTCATATGATCGCAGTAGCTTGTGTTAATAATGCACATACTTCTCAACTGTCTCTCACATCCAGGGGTGAGCGAGACGTCGTCAATAGCGATGTCTCCATGGTAACCATGACCTTTCATTGCTTCAATTACGACCTGTAGGGACCATGTAATATTATCACATTACATAAATAAATAATTGTTATTATTTATTTATCAAATATTTACTTTTCAATAATAAAAATAAATTATTTTTGTTGTTGATTAATGCTGCATATTCTAGAGAATGTAACGCATAAGGACACAACAGAAGTAGATAACGAATATTTAGGTGACGGAAATGGTTATTAAGAGTAAAAGTGAATAACTGACTTGTTGCGTAACGCTGCAGCAATAATAAAATAAGATTTGATTGAATTATTGCTTTACGTCACGGCAGGAATATTGCACCCATAGGCGACGACAATATAGAAGAAAATAACAAAACAACATAATAAAAACACAAGAACATAAAACAAAATGCATGTGAAACAAAATGGCGAGCAGGTTGTACCATGAAATCCCCGTTTGGTCCGACCATGCTGAGAGGTAGTTGGGCTTCCATCCACATGTCATTGTGGTTACCAGAGAACGTGGTGATGTTGTAGAGGCCACTGGCGGTGTAGTCCAGCCGCTTGTAGACAGTCAACGAGCTGATATCTTGTCCGTTCATGTTGTACCAGAAGCGTACCTAGGCAAGAAACAAATGTCACTGTTATAGCCCAGTGCATTGTAAGGCCAAAGACAGGCTTTCGTTGTTGTTATTTGTTGTTATTTTGTCATGTCCACTACAATTACTTTATAGTTTTTTTTTGTTTTTTTTTTTATGGGTGGAAATCTGAGGATACCCCATCTGAAAATAGTATGCTGACTAATCTACTCACTACACAATTCCTTGATGATCCTTTGCTAACAAGTCTACTCACTATGCAATTCCTTGACGATCCTTTGATAACAAGTCTACTCACTATGCAATTCCTTGACGATTCTTTGATAACAAGTCTACTCACTATGCAATTCCTTGACGATTCTTTGATAACAAGTCTATTCACTATGCAATTCCGTGATGATCCTTTGATAACAAGTCTATTCACTATGCAATTCCTTGATCCTTTGATAACAAGTCTATTCACTATGCAATTCCGTGATGATCATTTGATAACAAGTCTACCTACTAAACCATTCCTTGATGATCCTTTGCTAACAAGTCTACTCACTATTTAATTCCTTGATGATCTTTTGCTACCAAGTCTACTCACTATGCAATTCCTTGATGTTCCTTTGATAACAAATGATGCAAGCCGTGCCTTGTCTCCTTGCTTCCTTGGAGTGGAGGTCTCAATGTACAGATAGTGACCTGAAATAAAATCTTCCCTAGATATCAAATATTCATCACCATCACATATAATACAACATATACAAAAGAGTGTAATATTCACTGTAAATAATAGTCAGGTCCTAATTTTAATAGATTGGCACAGTTCTGTTGTAAAATGAGTTAACATTGGTCCATTATATCTTAATGTTCTTGTAATAGGGTTTAGAGTCAATTTCTAGAATCTTTCACTAATATCATGACTTATCAGTTTTAGGACAGGAGGAAACCTGCAACAACCGTAGCGCTCAATATTGAGGTAAACCTGCAAGAATCTGGCTGGTACTGAAAGACTAACATTAATTCAACTTAAGGATAACTTGAACAGTTGGATAACTTGGATGTAGTCCATAACAGCGAACAGTCGAGAAACCTTATGAAAGTTCAAACTGTGGTCAGCAAGCCTCAAGGTTTACTAAATATGTTTCATTTAATATCAGCAAAACATATATTAAAAGATCTCAACAGTTCTCAGCAGCTGAATCCTTCCTAGACAACTCTAAAAATATTTTATTTTTATTTATTCAAATCCTGTATTGACCATTCTTAGAAAGAAGAAAAAAAAATGAAAGTATTTACGACGACAAAAGAAATGGGAGGAAAATTGACGAACCATTTGCGCTACGCGTGGTGTGGTCTACAGAGGGTCCGGTGGCAGAGGTCGAGGTTGGACCTTGGTGCAGCGTCCAATCAAAATCGTCGTTGATCTCCTGGGTCCACGAAGAGCAAATGAAAAGCTCGAAGTCACACCGGGCAGGATACAGGCTGCTACACAGCGATTTCTGGACACGGAAAGTTTGTGGTCACGTGCAGTGAAAATATAGGTCTATACATGTATACGAATGCAAGATTTACACCCACACTTTCCGAGGTGTATCGATCAATATCCCTACAGTCAAGTACTACATGACATACTATTTAAAAGTAAACTGTAATTTCTGAAAAAAATATGTATACAGTCAACCCCCATTTATCAGGATGGTTGCGTTCCCGGTAAAATCATGCGAATAACTGGATTTCCTGATGTCTGAGTCATTTTACATAGGAAGACTGATATATGGTTCCAAGTAAAAACTGTGCGGATAGTGAGGGAACCGGGTATCTGAAGTCCGGATAAACGAGGGTCCACTGTAACATAGCATAAGTTGTACTAGATCATTGACCCGCCAGATCACCCATGGGGACCCGCATCAGTTGTTTATGCTTTTTGATGAACAATTGTTTCGTGCTGCACATGCTTTTGTTGTAGCATGTGTAGTGACATCATAACCACGTGACTTTCTTGAATCAGTCATAACCAAAGCAAATTAAAGCTCTTTTTGAACTGGTTACCTTCAAAGGTATTCACTATCTGGGTATCTTTTCACAAAGCTCTCTTATCCACAAAGAGACCATAGCACTCTCTTAGCAGTGCATTAGCCATCGGCAAAGAGAAAGTTATGTTGTTGTTGTTTTGTTTTTTTGTAATGGGGTTTATAGTCGCTTTCTAGAATCTTTCACTAACATCACGACTTGTCAGTTTAGTACAGGAGGAAACCTGCAACATCCGTAGTGCTGAATGTTGCAGTAAACCTGCGAGCATCGGCTGGTACTGACAGACCAAGGATGATAACTGTAGTGCCACTCTACAGACAGTGCATCCTATCAATATCGCGTCAGAAATGTAACTTCTGCGAAATTGAAGCCGGCCCCCGTGGGGCGGGATTTGAACTCGGTACATTTTGCTCCGAAGTTCAACGTACCACTGCACTACATCCCGCCCCCTCTGTCAATATCAAAAATAGGTATCTAGTTTCAACTATGCCGGTCAGAAAAACTCCCAGACCCAAAGTACCGGCAATAACAAATGTCCTTTAGAATCTTCTGGGACCAACTTATTTTTTTTACTCTACCTGGGTTCTTACTTTTAACAAATTGATCTGCAGTAAGAAGTGTGTGCAAAAATGAACAAGATAAAAGTAAAAATTGATCCATTTGTCTCGCTTACCGGTCAGATTTTAACAAAAGTATAACAAGGTCTGAATGTATTTACTAATTTAGACAGAGGTGAAAAAACATTGTATTGACTATATGATATGTCACTGTAGTAAATTAACCTTCTCCCGGCACAGGCACAGCTCTTTAGGGCATCTATTGTTGACTCCAGCATGGAGAAGCTTAATATGCATTTTGATATGGTTAATTTTATTTTAATATTAGTGTATACTTCAAATTCACCAAACGTCCAAAACATGACATTGTAATCCCACAACATGTATTATTCGTAAATACATAATTGAATAACATTAATTCGAATCACAAAGTGACAGTCCGAAAAAACCCTGGGAATATGGGTTTTGCAATCCATAGTTCAACTAGTGCAGAATACAGAAAATAACATTAAGTACTTCGGCAACACAGTGTTCTATGATTCTCAAATTGAAAAATAAATCATAGATATAGTTATTTTACTTTTATTTTATTGAATTAATGCTTTACGTCACAGCGGGAATAGTTCACCCATAGGCGACATCATACTTTAAAGAAATTACTTGGTGCCAACACTACAGACCACCTACAACAGGTTTGGACCAAGTTGTAGTTATCACATATTTAAAGCTTAAAATAACATACCAATGAGGCAAACTGTTAGAGGTGTGAAAATATACAGGATAAATACACTTGCTATGTTGCAACTCCATCAAACAACATATGAACAAGATGCTCTGGATCACAGCTCACAAGTATATTGGATATATGAGTACATTTAGTACACATCCACTGATCTAACACCAACACTGGCAACAGTAACTTTGAACAATTTATTACAAATTAACCTTCAGACCCATGTACTTTGTAATCGCCAACTGTAACTCTACCAATATTTTGAACAATGTACACAATAATGTAACTAATTTTCTGTTAACGTCATCATAATTTATTGTAACAATATTGAAACATTGGATGTACATCACTACAATCGTCTACAATTATCGACAATGTACACATCGAAAATCAATCATAGTTAATGTACACCATTTATCATGTTTATGTGGTACATACAAATGTTTACTATCCACCAAGGTCACCAGCTAAAGTACACCATAAAAGTTGAGGTGTTAATAAATGAATACATTGTACACACACTAAATTACTAATATAATAGCAACACGAAACAGCGACGGTTGTTAAAAAAAAAATTAAAAAATATTTGTATATGCAATAAGCCCTAACTCGTATAATGCAAACAAACAAAAATGAAATTAGATCTTGGCTTAAAAGTGTTATTACCGATATCTGAGGGGCAAGGCCAGAGGCAGGACTGGTAGTCACAGTAGATGACAGCTCCCTTGTGGGGGTCAGACAAATGCTTACACAGCTGTATTAACCGAACATTTCTCGATCATTTGCATTCTCAATGATCGAGAAAGAAGCAGAGCATATATACAGTAAAATTATTCAACAATCAATGAATTTAACTTATCCCACACAGTCCTAGACACAAGTCACCTATTTTTATTTATTTTTTAACTGGTGGTGGGAAAAGTGGGGAGGGGGGTGGAGCCGATACACTACAGACTAAACGGTTGATTTTACAGTGGAGATGTCTAACACTTTCAATGAACAATATTTCAAGCAGGGGGGAGAAATGCTAGTTATGGGGAAAACATTACCACGCATTACGTAAGCAGCTTTTCGGTGAGATAATGTGCTTACGCCGTGGGCTAGACGGTGTTGCGTGTAAATACAAGCGCAGACGACCATCCAAGGTAACAGTTACAAAATCACAGATTGACACTTTGAAAATAACATGTATTAAGTATATTTACCTTTTAAGACCACCCTTTCAAACGCCAACTCGACTGAAAAATAGAAAAAGAGTATAAAAATCATCAGAAACCAACAGGCGCGATCGAAGGAAGTTGGTTTTGAGGCCGGAAGTAGATAGTAAAAAAACTCCAATAGGTTTTTAAATTAGATAATTATCGGTAACTTACCAGACTGGTCAAGAGAAACTAGCATGTCGTGGAAGACACACAGTCTCCCTGCTGAAAAATATTGTGCATAAATTCTATGAGTAGTGTTCTATGCCGCTATTCGCAGGATAAACAACCTAATTCACAACCCTCTCCGCCATTACTCCGGTGTAAAGTGCGCAGAAACTTGTCTGCGCAACCATCAACCTTGTGGGTCACATGTTGAAGTTCGCCGCCTATGGATTACCAGTTTGGGCAAAAATCGGCCGTGATAAGAAGGATCGAAGAGATATAACTCAACATTCAAATGACAGACTGGCACGATTTAATCAATAAAGGCAATGATGCGGCAGTCTGATTGTGGTATATTTCCCCGCAGCGACAGCGTGGCAGAGTGGATACAAAATTAACGTTGTTTCAGTCTTCTCCCAGACAGCCATATATCACAGACGATAGCGGCTTCGGGGGTGTTAACTAACGATTTCTTGCAAGTACTCAGAAGACACGACTTGCGCTGAAATCCAGTCTCAAGTATGGTTCAGATTTCAAACGACGAACATTTTGGTCTCTATGAGATGATATCAGACCATTATGTAGACGATTTTATCACAACATTGAACGATTTATATGTTATATGAAGTAAATCAAACGAAAATTCCGTCGATATAGATAGCTTACGTCACAATATCACATATTCAAACAAAATATTATTGAAACCAGAGACCATTAATGCAGATCTCAAGGGGCCTATTCTCGAAACGTTCTTACGATCTTCTTAGTCTAAGAACGTTCGTAGCTACTACCGGTAGGCCCTATGAAACCTTTGAGATAGGCGTACGATCTTAAGAACGTTTCGAGAATACTGCATGGTCATTATAACATGGGGCAGATAGGCCAATGCCCCAGTGTTTTGTCATGGTAAGTTATATGTCATGTTAAGTTATTAATGGTTCGTTTCTTGTAGTTGGCAACGATGACTCCTTTGCACTGGCTTGTCTCTTAGAACTATACCGTACGATAGAACAACATTTATGCCCAACGGAAGTCCTAAAATGTAAGTTATATTGTGCTAAATACAGTCTAGATTCTATATAGATGCTATTGATATGTAACTTTTTCATGTGAACAATATGCTGGGGTAAAAACGCTGACATTATAGAATCAGAATATCTTCGTAATTACGTTCATTTGTGTTGTGCAAAATGCAATATGTCATGTAATAATCTAATACTATTTTGCCAATTTTCTAAATAGTGATATCACCCGTCGCATCTCGACGGTTTAAAATGCCACTAGTCACGCGCAGACGCCGCGTTTCAAGTCAGCAAAGGTCAATAAACTGGCATCAAAATTACGTGTAAAGAATAATAATGTATGTTTAACTTCTACTAAATTAAACTTGAATACCAAGGTATACTTATAGTCTATATCTTGAGATTTATCAAACATTATATGATTATGCATTCAAAATTCACTTCCTGCATAAGGTATATAACGAGGACAGACCTATACAGTCCATGCGTCTAAATTAACGATTGAGTTGGCGATCTTTGCAAAGGTTATAGATCTAGACGCTAATATCATTTACTCTCTATGTCTGAAGGAATGTGTCAGTGTATGGTTTCTCGGTCATCAAGTGTTAGTCATCGTGCCTGTTATTTACGTCGTGCTTGTTTCGTTATTCTTCTCCGCCCCACCCCTCCCCATCCTCTCGCGACACACGCACACACCACCATGCGCCACACTCAGACATCCACACACACACACACACACACATGCACACACACACACACACACACACACACACACCACCACCACCACCACCACCACCTCCACCACACTCAGACATCCACAAACACACACGCACACACATGCACACACACACACACACCACCACCACCACCACCACCATTCGTACATACAGCATACACACACCACCACCATCACACATACATGCATACACACATGTATGCGCTCACGCACACATACACACAAGGGGCTGGATGTAGCGCAGTGGTAAAACGTTGGACTTCGGAGCGAAAGGTAAATGTCTGTAGAGTGGCACTACAGGTAACATCGTTGGTCTGTCAGTACCAGCCGGTGCTCGCAGGTTTACTGCAACATTCAGCGCTACGGATGTTGCGGGTTTCCTCCTGCCCTAAAACTGACAAGTCGTGATGTTAGTGAAATATTCTAGAAAGCGACTATAAACCCCATTACAAAACAAAATAAAAATAAATAAAAACATACAAACAAACTTCAACGACACGAATATATTGAGTATTTTCTCATATAATAATCCCTATATGCATGTATGACGCGACATTATCTGAGAATATACCAGCAAGATTCTCTGTAACATCTTATGTGTATTTAAATAACCGTATAAACGCTTCACGATAAGTATAAGAAGACTGTCCGTGTTTGTTCAATTATAATAAATATGAGTAGTAAAATAGCCTTTGACAAGTATTTATTTATTTTTATAAGTAAGAGATCTGTCAGACATTTGCTTGAAGCAGAAGTCTACTGTATAATATATACTAGTATGTTTTGATCTGAAAGTCAAGTTATTAAATAGATTGATGCCAATCGTTTGCTATTGCATGCTTTATAGAGTAAACTATGTCTAAAGACTGTACAAAGGCGCAGTTAGCATTGATGTATATATATGACTTCAGCATTACGGTATAGATGATCACGTAATATATAAGAAGTTCATATGTCGTCACATTACCAAATATGTATTTTATTATTTTTATATTGGGGTTTTAGAGAAGATTTATTTTTCTCCAGTACCTTTAAGAATGTACGTACAGCATTTAATCGTATTAAATAAAGACAGAGTTCATATGTTTCTATATTTACATGTAATGAATACAGTCGTACATCTTCATCAGCTGACATTATCTGAAAACAGGATATCCTTCATAATATGTATCGTCCACAACATGAATATATTATCCATTATTTCAGCGAGTTCGCGTGAGTTCGTAAAGGTTATAGAGGCTGCATGCAGTGTTGTTAATATGTCTATGCACACGGTTAACGAACATGTATTAAAAACTGAAATATAGAACTTGCATTAATGTCAAGCGGTGATGTTTGTTCTAAACGGTTACTTGAACCGGTATAGACCTACTGATTTTATTATGGGTATATACTCGTTGAGAACGGCTACAAAAATAATTCACCAAGGCATATCTTTTGTAGGAATATCTCAGTATTGTAGTGGCAACCGCAAACTGACGAGTGACTATTTAATCGGCAAGTGGTCATCTATATTTTATAGACAACGAAGTCGAGTGTACTTTAGACTAAAATATATATATATATTTCTAGTAGTCATTGTATATAGTGCTTGTACATATTTGGTTTAATTAATCGATGTTATATACCGATATCCAATCCTATTTTGAACATGGGAACAGAAGTAGGTTCATGCTCGTGGCAACCACAGCGGAATGACACACTATTTATTAGCCTACCCGTATATATATTATGAACACGATGAACATATACATTGCCCAGTGAGACACCTTACGTTGCGCAATATGTACTTAGTGGGAACGGGTACCAGTCGTCGAAGTATTTGCAATATTTATAAATATGTAAATCAGCTGTCGTTGCGCAATCAGACATGTTTCTTATAACTACTAGTATTCATATCGCACGAACGACCAACTTATCATGTCTCTGTCTAGAAAGCAAGCACGCCATGTGTGTGTGTAACGTTATTGTACGGAGAAGGGTATGCGGTGGGTGTGTGTGTGTATGTGTAACGTTATTGTACGTTGAAGGGTATACGGTGTGTGTGTGTGTGTGTGTGTGTGTGTGTGTGTGTGTGTGTGTGTGTGTGTGTGTGTGTGTGTGTGTAACGTTATTGTACGGAGAAGGGTATACGCGGTGAGGGTGGTAGCTGTGTGGACATCAGGTGTGTGGGGGCCACTACCAGAATTAATAAGCTGCTTATCACTACTAATATTTGACGAGTTTCGACTCTGCTAATTAAGATCATGGTGGCCCAAAACAATACCCTATAGAATATAGAATATATAACTTGTCGTGTGTGTTATTGTGGACACTTGCTGAAATCGACATATAAATATTCGCATATATGTCGACTGACGAATGACAGAGCTCGCGTGATGTGACACTGTACCCCAGCGTTGCTCCGCGCTTCGTTACATACCGTGAAACAGAAAACAGATATATCGCAGATTTGTGGCCCTCTTGGAACACCATACAACGTGCTGTCTGTTGCTTTTGACTACCGTTCGGCTAAGTTTAGAAGGGCCAAGGGTTGCACTGGCTAAATTTATCGTTGAGAGGTACATATTGCATGAACACCGAGCCCGCTGCCGTCTCACGGATCGGTTAACGGTGTCGTTCCACTTCAATTAACGCACGTGCCAAGAAAACGCATCACGCCAGAACAATAAATAGAGCGCTGTTTCGTTTGGCTTGCAAAATATATTGATATGCTGCATGGGTTGGCCCTTTAAATAGGCGTTTACGCCGTGTTGTAGTAGCCGTGTTGTAGCTAGCGCGAGATTCCTCTATTCCTCCCTGCTGACCAGATAACATGGGAATCGTCTTCTGACCATAAGATACTTTTTATACTCTTATACCCATATAACAAGTATCTTATGTTCGGCAGGGAGGCATCGAGGAATCTCGAGCTATGTACTTCGATCATCTGACCTTGATGGTATTGGATCCTACCTGTTTAATGACAATAATAGGCTAATACTAATAATAATACTAATAACAACAACAATAATAATAATAATAATATGCCATAGGCATACTAAGCAGCCAAGCAACGCTGGCGCCCAACAAAGGGTCAGCAGTGTGCCCTCATTGGAGTATAAAACCTAAACTATATACCTTTACCAGAGCCAGCCACAGTTAGAATCAGTGACATTTCATCTCACCTTGACTCATACCTAATGAACATTAACAATTACATAATACAATACTTAATTGTTATAGAATAAGATAGCACCGCACGTCTCTAGCATGTCTCACACTTAGGTGTTACAAGACGTATGCTTATACAGGTTTTGAATTGAAATTCGCGAAAAGGCCTTTTTACTAATTGTTGACGTATTTTTCTTCTATTTCTATTTATTATAATATGTAGCCACTTGGACTTTAAAACATTTATACTTTATACTGTAATATAGGTCAATACTCAGTGAACGTTTTCTAAATATAAACTTTTGCATTAAAGTTCTTTCTATTTAATATGATACATGTCTACGTACAATAGTGCAAGTTTTTGACAATATACTATTCCGCCCGATCTACTATGTTCTGTACTAGAGTCTACGTATACCGATAACATTCAGTGTGCATCAAGTTAGTTCAATTATACAACATCGTGAAACAATATATTATGAATAAATAAACTATTTGACCGGGTCATTACAGAATTGTTTGTGGTCAGAGGAGTATGTTGTCTGTATACTGTATATACCTGTCGGCGCCCAACAATACTGTCTGAAATAAGACAACTATTATATCTGACGTGCGTCTTTGAGGCAAGACGTCTTACGTTATGTAAGGCGTAACGCCCACGATGGTCGTCTTGGCCCATTAGTTTATTTTTGCTAATTAACATTTTAAATTACTGCAGGCACTATTATAACATTATTATTATATAAGTAGTTGAGTTATCAGTTTAAATTGCTTAATGTACAAGGATGTAATAGGAGACAATTAACGCATGTTACAAAATAGTAACATTGAGAAGACGTTATCGTGATCCGTTTGTCTTTCCTTATTTGGCATGCATATGCTTTGGAACAAGAAGGTTTGCTACTGTGATAGTGAGTGTTTGTAGTATTTATATATTTACTGCAACGGAAACATTCATAAAAATGGTATTATAAACTAAATGAACAGCGCAGTATAGCAAATCCCCTACCCATGGACGTCTTGACGCCCCAAAACACGATAAATATTGTAGTTGCACCAACGTACGTTTTACTGGCAATATACACTGATTGAACTGTTAGCACCTTTCATAGATCAACAATATGGCAATCTATATCACTTGTTGGTGTTCTGTTTATATACTCTTTACAAAAGGAAAATATTTCACTTCGTGCCAAAGGGGGGCGTCTTGCCCCACCCTACCCTACTATTACTACTACGACGACTACTATATATACTACTGCATAGCGCCTATAACCTGCATATTGTAAATATTTGCCCATTTCTTATATATATATATTGGAGTTATTCCAACATTGCTATATATTGGATAATACCTGGCACACCACACCACAACACTCCTATGCCACCTACGACCACTACCACCACTGCACCCCTACTTTATACTACCATGACTATATATTACCATAGTACAGGATAGTCTCAGAAGCAACTCGCCAACTGCAGTCTGCGCAACATTATACAGCATTAACCTGTTAGATCGGTCTACGTATGCTTTCTCCTTTCACCTTAGAAGCAACATGGTTCAATTTCCCATAAAAGCCATTTTCAAATCCCAGTTAAAAGCCGGGCCCGAGCACACTTCTTAGGGCATGTTTTTCCAAGTGCAATGACGTCATATCCGCTGTCTGTCGCTCGCTACGTCAATATATTATGCGCGCTGTACATTCTCGGGGGACTCCGGGAGGTTGCTCGGACACCGGGTGTTCGCGCACTGCAGACAAGGCATGAGAAATAGCAATTGATTTTCAATATATTGATTACCATATGCATGCGCGCCGTGGAACTTGCGGTAAATGTTGCGACGAAGGAACACGTGCGTGAGCTTGAGTGGCATGGCAGCACGTATACATTACTACAATGTGCAAAGATTTGAACATACATATATGCATGGTGATATGCGTCTTCGTAATTTAAGTGTACAACAAACTTGATGCCCCGACTGTTCAGCTCATCGTGTCTTGCCGGAGTCCTATACAAGCCGTATGGATGATGTCATGATTCTGTCTGATAAGCTGAGGCAGCAACAGACACCATGACATGTTTGTCTAACATCGTTATAGACATTAGACACAGCATGAGACATATTAATAAGATATGTTCCGTGAATTCACTCGAGTGCGCGCGTACTGCATGTCAACCTGTAAATATATTTAAATTATTTAAACGTATAACGTTTCTAGGTTTTCCTTTTTCTTTCGTTATTATTTATTTGTCTGGAGGTTGTTTTTTCATCTTTTCTTTTTTGTTTGTTATTTTTCTTTGGTAGGAGTTATTTATCTCTCATCCCTGTGCAGGTGAAGAAACTAATCGTCGAATTGTTATACGAACAAATGTACTTTTGCGAGTAATATAGTCTGCGTAATTTAAGTATGCCTTGACAGTATTTGAGAAAGTTGTCTTTTAATTTGTCCTTTATTTAATGAAGTTGGTGTTTGGTGGAATCTACTTTCGGTTCAATACAATGGACGGATACATATTCGAATTAACATGGCATGATATAAAGCTGGTTGGGGTGGTATTATACTGCATACTTTAACATACAATCAATGAAATGTACGATACTTTTTTAATTTGTTTAGCAATTCAGAAAGAAAAAAATAGTTACTTTTCCTAGCACTGATGTATTTTATTCATAGTTCAAAATCCTCTACCTGTATAGATTGACATAATGCTTGTACATACAAAAGTATTACAACACTCTTAAAGGCATACAATCACAGTTGGTTTATCTAGCTAATGGTCAAACTAATTTCTGTCTGAGGCTATTTATACGTCTGATTTGTACACCCGAAAAGTTGTTATTTACTGATGTACTTATTCTCCAACACTTGATGGTTACAATAAATTCATATTTTATAAGAATTAAGGCTACAGACTATTAATTATCTTGTCTTTGTTGCATCAACTGATCTTGTAGGAAAGTGAGCGAAAGCATATCTGTACAACGATATTTTTTCGTCATACCACTTTTGAGTTATATCCCTTTGCATTATTATAAGGAAGCAAAAATAAATACCACCACAATAAGGATTATACGACCGCTATAAATTAGACTCAACCTATCGTGCGATAGTGGAATTCCGTCTACCATACAACTGTGGAAAGGTTTTTGGAAGCACAAACGATTTCATGTATGTCAAGTCAATGTACTTTGCCATTGTACTATAGAACTAGTCCAAAACAACCATACATGTCTGTGATATTATGCCCTTTAAGTAATGTAGGCCTATGTGTTAGTCTCTCGCAAAGTAGTGACTCCTTGCTGGAGGCTCATAGTTCAGTTGGTCATATGTTTTATTATATATGGAATTAGTACAAATACAATCGAGAAACGTTCATCATTGACTATACTAAACTATAGTATACGCTGTCATTGTATCGGTTGTATTCAGGTATACGCTCTGTCAGAGGACTAAGTTCCACGCGCGGCGATGTTATCGGTCATATATGTCATCACGTTTCAGTTGTTGTATAATGGCATACTATACAGTATAATATACATTGCATACAACGAATGTCTGGTGATATATGACTGTCACGACGACCTGTGCATGCACTGCGAGTTACATGTGCGTGACATTCTTGAAACAACAACGACCAGGTATAATTGGTTGATTATTCGATCGACATTATACAATATACACAAAGAAAACAGACATGTTAATAATATAACGCCATGCAGCTGCAGCCCAAATAACATCTGCACTGGCATATATACATGTATGCGAAACGTTGTAATGATATAATATAAATATGCATGCACAATTGCATGACAATACTTCAGCGGAAGAAGGTAGGCGTTATGCAGACTAATAGAGACATGTACAGTTACATTACACCAAAGCATGGATATTTTGACGAAGTTAAATTGTTTATGGAGTATTTTGTGGTATTCATTACTTCACCAAAAACATGTCTGTGTTTTTTTAGCTACATTTGAATAAATGTTCACCATTTACTTATGCTAAACATTTATCTACCCGAAAACAAATGATCTAGGTATAAGCTACCCTGTTCAGAATAGCAGGATATTCCTTTGGTTTGTCGTCTTCGTGGTACTCGGTTCGACAACGTTAATAGATCACTTAGAAGTCCAACTATTCCTTTTCTTGGAGGTGAAGATAATTTATTTTCATGCGTGCCAAGACTGTATTAGGTCCAACCATTTCAATGTGCTGGCCTTAATTTTTCACCGTTTTCAAAATAGTCTGGCAGCATATTGGAAATGATTGCATGACAATCAAGGATATGTTTCTCCTTATCTCCCGAAATTGGACAACCTTCTATTTTTCAAGCAAGTTAGTTCATATTTTTATTCTCGTATGGTGGTCCTAACCAGAAAAAAACCCCGACACATCTGATGACTAATATACTTGAAGGAATCCAGCTAAATCTCGGCTAATTATTGTAGAGAGTGGAACAAAAAAGATATTGTATGCTACTATAACGTCTATTACGCGAATGTCTAACACAGCAAGTTGCTAAACTGCGCATTTTCTGCTACGTAAACATTATACGGTTATCGCAATCATATCAACTATACACATGTTTAACATCAAAATATGTGCTGTACGATAAACTCTAGAGGGGGTCGCTCAAAACATGCGATTACCCACGACGCACGTGCGCATGTCCTTTTCCACTGCGCATGCGGGTTAAAGATCGGCTACAACAGATACTTCCGCCACGTGCTTAGACTGATTTAGTTGACTGATGGTGGATATTTGCATGTGATTACATCAAAGTCAGATAGAGTTTCCGCTTTTTGTCTGGAAACCGCATACAAATGGCAGATCGGGTCATGTTTTAAGCAGCATTGTAATCCAAACATGTCAACCAAATGAGGTCATTTCCAATGGAATATGCAACGACTGAGAACTAGATCTAGGCCCTACACCTATAGCTGACGTCACTCAAGTCTGGCAAACCTTTCAAGAAGCTTTCGTAACTAATATACGACATCATAGCGTTCTCGTAAATCGCCATAGCTGTCGTAAGTGAAAAGATACTAGCTATAGCGCTCTCGTAAATCGCCATAGCTCTCGAAAGTGAAAAGATACTAGCGCTCTCGTAAATCGCCATAACTCTCGTAAGTGATAATATACTAGTGCTCTCGTAAGTGATCATAACGCTATCGTAAGTGATAATAACTCTCGTAAGTGACCATAGTGCTCTCGTAAGTGCCACGTAATATGCGAAACGCATATACGAATAGGACCGTGATCTCGGTGTAGTAGATACGATTAAGTTCTTCGAAAAACGGTACACAAATCGGTGAGTTTCTACCTTGATTCGTTGCACCCAGAGTGCTAAATCAACAGAAAATATTCGCCAAAAGTGTTCTTTACTACTAGGAGGCCTACAGACAGCAATCACCCTGCGCTTCACGAAATGGTCACGCCAGTTGTTCGGTCCTACATCGAGATTTAAGTCATTTCTTGCTATAGTAAAAACATGGCGCGCACCTGATTTAGACTCTGAATAAAGTACCACTAATTTGTGGAACGCATGTCTGTGTTATAGATGTCATCATGGTAGTCGCACTGCTCAAACACTTTAATATAATTTACCAACTACAGAAAAGGCCTAGACTATATATGCATTAATAAAAAGCAAATGATCCACGCTGGTAAATGTTTTTAAATATTGTATTTAATAGCATGACCTTCTATTTTCTTTTAAAGTGGGAATAAGTAGGTCTATTTCCTTGCATAATCAATCAGACTTACAGATCCTCTTGTTACGGATATGGTAACATCAGCTATACATGTAACGTTACCGGAAGAGCAACGCCAACCTGTGTTCTACCTGTCTATCTTGCGTGTGTGTATAGCATGATAGCATCGATATGTCAGAGCTCTAGAAGCAGATGACGTGCAGGTCAGATTGTCCATGCTACTTAGCAGACAGAGGTCAAGGACGTTCTGGAACTACAGCACAATGAGGTACTTATATCTGAGTATGTTCCACACAACCAGCGGCCTGTGTACATGCATTTACAGACGCACAACGAATGGCTTCACGTGATGGTGAACATGTTTTGAAATGTGTCAGTCACGAATGTCAAATCTTATTTTTCATATGTGGCAAACATTTTCTTTTTGGAACTTTTTTGTAGGGAATTTAGAAAGTTAATTGACGTAATTATTACACTTCAGTTTATGTTATAATATTTGCTACCAAACATAAATATAGGACTTTGCACATGAACTGTTATATCTGTCATCGGGTATTTGTGTTTTTGTTTTTGTTTGTTCTTCATTTGTGTTTTCTTATTTTTATTTTATTTTAAATACCAGTGTGGAACTATAACACCACTCTGTCCTGTTGCTTGCTCCGTTTGTTTTCAGGTTTGTTATTTTGTTGTTGTTATTTTTTGGGTGGTTTTTTTTTTTTTTATATATTATTTTTGGTTTGTCTTCGTTGGCTCGTACATTTAGTTTTCTTCGGTATTTGTTTTTCTTTTATATACCATTGCCAAATAGTAATAACAGATACTAGATTTTGACTCAATCAACAACTACCATAGTTTCTTTACCTGTACTAAATTAAATGATGTATATGTAAATAGCGTAGGTGAAAACAATCTGAACGTATAGGTCTATATCATTATTGTACGGATCAACTTATAACCATCCTCGCACTCAAAGGGTACTTATTCCGATCACTCTTCATGCCGTACACCCGGACACACATCTAAATAGAACAATGATAACATCTATTTCATTGGATAGGTTATTACGGCATTTTAATTGGGAAAATAATTTCGTTGATTGGATGTTTGCGCTGGGTTTCTCCTGGATGTGTGC